>ML779705.1:25644-39287 GCA_009831015.1 Picea engelmannii | reverse complement strand
ACCCCCCCCCCCCCCCGACTGTTCTTCTTTTAATGGTGGGGAGGGGGGGGGTCCAGAATGTTGGTTAAACATCACACTCATATCTACGGTCCAGCGACAGGTGCACCGATGGACGGTTGACGATGCTTTTTGGACCCCCCCTCGACCGGTCTATTTTTAACGGTGGGGGGGTCCAGAATGGAGTGATTTTCTGGCAGGCCCTTTTTCTCTATGTGTGCTACACATGATTTTGGTCATCTTGGTGATGTATTAACAATGGTGTACTCAGGCTCCCAACAAAAACTTTCTCCTGAGAAAAGTAGCATTTATCTCCTTCCAAAAAACACATTTTCAAAGTGAGTTCACAGGCTGCCTATAGCCTAGGGTGCGAGAATGACCCATTCTCGCAGGCCACCTTCAGCTAGGGTGCAAACTTCTCACACTGTTCTCTATACATAGGGTGCAAACTTGCTTTTAAGCTTGGAAAAGAGATGAAGTCTTGAGGGTTCTAGAAGGGAATCTTCTAGAAAATGGGTTGGCATTCGAATGGTTGTCATTTTACTGGTTTCCCTGATTTGGTGGGATCATTCTTATCCATGTAACCATCTCATCCTCTCCTATATATTGAAAGGATTCTCATGGAAAAGGTTAAGCAAGATTAATTGAAGAATTGATGAAGGAATTATGTGAAGAACCCAGCTTGAACAGAAGCTTGGAGACTCTAGTAGGTCTATCAAGAGGAATTGGATTTTCTTCATGCAAGGACAGAGAAAGTGTGTGTGTTGGAACTAAGAGCCACTGAAAGGAAGCTTGCGACATAAAGGCAATCAGGTTGTATCTTCTACTTTTGATTAATATGATACAATGACATGTCCTTTTCCCATAAAGTCATTCTTACTTTATTGTGTAATTCCTTGATCATATGCATAAGTTGACGATTGAATATATTTTGCTATCTTCACTTTGGTTGGTTTGTGTTGTCTTGGTATTGACCTCACGAGAGCACCAGAGCGAAGCAGGAGAAACAAAGACCCTAGGAAGCGATACAAAGGTATGTTACTTGTTCCTCATTACTAGTTAATTCAATGGTCATAACTTAGGGAAAGAGTCATGTCATGTTCTATTTTGTTCTAGATCCAGGTGGATCTAGGGAGATCTGTTAGTTTCCGCACCTACCGATTAGTCCGATAACAACGTGGTAGGAATCCATTGGTCTAGAATCCCACCGCTTACCATTTTCTGACATACCCCCGTCACCCCATGACATCATTTTCCACCTTTTCTGCCTAAGGGTCACGTTTCATAACTCTGTTAGTCCTTTCCCCCTATTCACCAGTTACAAGTCCTCTCACCATGGTCACTCCCCAATCAACACCTGCCACATCACCCGGTCGTATTCATCATTCATTGTTACCTGCCATCTCATGCTCCAAAGGACCCGTTGGCAATTTATTACTGGCTAACTTATCCATTAGCTTGTTGATCTGTCCCCCGTGCCCAATGGGTATCTGTTTTCTCAAAACTACCTTTTCCCTTCATTCTCCCATTGCTTATTGTGTCGTCTCACCAGAGAATATTTTTCCCATCACACCAGAGCATAGTTTCAACATTTTCTATCTGTTTTAGTCAACCGTCCAAAACCACTGTCATCACCACTAATGTTTGTTTGACTTGCAGGTATTTTCACAGTGATGGTGCCAAAATCAAAGAAAACAGAAGCTGAGGAAAATCCTTTCCTCCCGCCTCCTGTCGACCTCGATAGGATCCATTTGGCCAACAAAGATCATTTAATCGCAGACACCAGGTGTGAATTTGACTTCGCGGATTTGCAATCATGGCTCAAAGAGGTTTTCTTAGATCAGAGCGATGAAATTGGGCTCTGGGAGTCCAACCTTCTTCTGTATCTTTTCCCCTAGGTCCACCATTTCCCTAAGTTCTCCCTCAAGTGCCAGGCTCATTACCGCCCTGACGAGAGAGCCATAGTATCTTCATCAGGAGAAACCCTATTCTTTATCACACCAGAGGCCATTGATCAGATGATGTAGATACCAAGAACTGAATCTGTCTCCCCTTTCAATCTCGAAGTCATCATGGAGTTGTATCAAAAACTATAATTCCCTCAGAGAGCCCAGATTTTCGATCTTTTCCTCCCTCAGGCTGCTCAGTTCCCCAAGACAAATCCCCCATACCCTTCTTCCATGTTCTCAGTAAAGGGAAACCAAGTCATCTCATCACTTTGTACTCTACTTGGGTATTTTTCTGACCAATGGGTGGATGAACCCATATTGGGTTTCTTGTCAATTTTCTCCACTGAAGAAACACCTACCACTCAGTTTGATTACAGCACTTTCCTGGCGAACAGTATTCATGAACAGTTTTCAAATTTATCCACAGAGGGCATGTTCTGGTATTCCTCAATACTGGCCTACATGTTCACTTTCTTTCAGGCAGACAAATTCTCCTTTTTAATGCAGAAGATGGACAAGGATGGGAGGCCGCAAGCGGTAACAACTTGGACTTCGCTACTCAGACAAAATTCTACAGAATTCAGCTTCAAACAATTTATCGAGCAGTTCTACCATCCGGTGGTGAGCATGCTCAGTGGCAGACCCGAACCGAGAATAAATGAGGAGAGTTAGATGATCTTACACCTCTCAGGCCTGGAAAAAACTGGAGATTGGTATCTTTACCAAAATCACACCGAGATCAGAGTATATGGATGCGAGTTGGCTCCATACAAATTACCCAAGTATCTGCCCATGAGGATATTTGCCCTGGAATATATAAGGAAAATGATTAACTCATATGACATACATTTTGTCTCTGAAAAAGAAACAACAGCTTAGAATTAAAGGACAAATAGGGTCTTTCATCTGCAATAGTCGAGGCGTCGGGGAGGAAGCAGACAGACTATTGAAAGAAATGAAGTTTTTTGTTAGTTTCATTTGGCACTATGATCCGTGAGGGATAATTTCTGAGATGAGGATTAAAAACAAAAATGTCCCATACGTTCATACACCCAAGCCTGAGATAGACAAGTTCGCGAATCAAACAGAATGGGAGCCGAACACTCTGGTCGAGATAGAACAGCAGGACCCTTTAGTCATCATCTCATAGATGACTACACCATAGATTCCCAAAGAGAAAAGATCCAGGAAGGATACTTCACCTTCCGTCATAGAAGTCTCGGCTGAAGAATTCCAATTACACACCAAAAGGCCAAAAGCCAGTCACACACCTGACACGGCTGGTGAAAAGGGAATCCAATCCACTTAAACCATGAAAGATGATCAGTCACTTCTTAGCACAAGCAACAAGCAGATCATGTCTACAACTTTTCCTAAGAATCCCACGAGTACTCCATTAGTTGACCAACCGAGTAAAGTAGGACCAAAATTGAGTATTTTTTAGAAGTATGACCTGATCAAAAAGAAAAATCAGACGCTGACCAACAGTACATATGCTCAATTTTGGAAACAGACTTCAACTCCACAGCACAGACTGTTGTCTGCATTCGATACAGAAAAGGGTAGAATGCACATGGATTTTTTGCAGGCACAGGTGCCGGACCCGAAAGCCATCACTGATTACAAAAGGGAAACATTTGAGTTTCATACTAGGGATGTGCATCCTGTTGATCAAATGGATCTGCACAGGCAAACTGGGGAAATGATTTTATCCACGTTGGAAAATGCTTCTACTGCGGCCACTAAATTACAGGTATCTCTAAGCAATGTCCAGACACAACTGAAATTAGAAAAGATATCATCCTTTGCAACGGATAACAAAATTAAGACGTTGGAAGAGTTGGTCCTCAAGATCGGGTATGATCCCTCAAATGTGAAAGCAGTTGAGGAGATGCTGAAAAAGAAAAATGTTGATATAGCATCTCTGAGGAAACAGTTGAAACTGCCACCAATGGAAGATGCACAGGCAAAGGAGATAGGTAAGACATAAGGGGAAAAGGATGAGATGCTCAGGTTGATTATGGAGAAGAATGTGCAATTGAAAGAGATGGAAGCAGAACTGGAAAGGTTATTGAAAGAGAAGGAACAATCAAATCCCATCGAGGTCATTCCATTGAGTGCAGTTCCACTCACAGGAGTAAGCACAACATCTGCAACATAAATTCCCTCAGTAACTCCACTGACAGCTTTGGAGAAGACAGTAGAACTGGAAAAATCCATGGAAGAGATGAATTTGCAAGAGACAAAGATTAGCAGACTTAAAAAGGAGGTTGAGAACCTTTAGGAACTCAAGTATTCTTACCAAGCCAGCTGATCCAAGGAGAAACAAACATCAGACAAGCTCAAACAGGAATTGCAACATCTTCAAAAGCAATCAGTGGCAGGCAAAACACTTGTTGAGGTCAAAGAAAATGTCTGGATGGATATCACCAAATCCATAAATGAAATATGGCCTATGGTACAAATCATGTTCAATCAAAATGAACTGGTGCAAAGAAGCAAGAAAGCGATTGAAAAGATAAGAGGAGAATTGGGAGAGATGCTCGCAGAAGCCACTGAGATCATTAAATTCCTGAATTCAAAAACCAGAGAAGAGTTAGAGGATTTGAAAATTAAAGATAGGACAGAAACCATCCTTGAGGTCAAGAGAGTCTTGACCAAGAAAGGATTGATGATACAACTGAAGAAAAAGGTCCAGGCTATGGACATAGGAGTGAAAATATTTTTTAGCAAAATTGAAGCTCTGCAGAAGAAAGGCCTCCCTGGCTTAAGGATCGTAAATGACAAGTTAATGACACTTTCTGATTATAAAAAGAAATTAGCCACCGTGGCTAAAGATAGTTTGAAATTCTCAGGAATACAGGGTAGTATCATAGGCAAGGCATTCTTAGAAGATTTCCAGTCAGACATCAGCATACAGCATGAGATCTAGTACATTTTCATCATCAAGCCAACGTTTTCCAAGTATACAGAGATGGATGAAGTATACCGAAGATTTCTCAAAGTCAGTGTTCCCAGTAACCTTCGATGGGAAGATTTATGAAAATTGATCGAGTAGAAGATGAGGTGTCCAAGCCCAGTCATCTATCCAATCAGATGAGTTCATGCAAAGGACTCACCAACGATTTACCCCATAAATCAGCATGAAGTTTCAACACATCATCAAACAGTTCCTGAATTTTTGTATCTTGTTGAGTTAGTTAGCTAAATTTAGAACTGCCACATCTTGATCTTTAATGACCAGATCGTATGTAATTTTTTATTATAAATACTTCAAACTTTGAAGTACCGAGGGTTGATCTTTATGCCTTGTAAGCTAGAAAGACTATAATTTTTATCAAGAGATCTTCCAGTAATACAAAGAGACATTTCACAGGATTCTCGCGTGTTATTCATTGGTGATGTTTTTCCTTTCTATGTTGAATGTTTTTTCTCTCTCAGTTGTCATATTTTTTTCTAATCTAATCTTTTAAAGTAGCGCATGTTGCAGGATTTATCTTTGTATACCTTGTTTCCGGCTTTGAAAGATCTTAATGTTCATCTTTCTGATATTACAATGAAGAAATTCTTAAATGCTTCTTCACTTTAATTGATATTCTCATATTTTCTGCTATTCATCACTTTATTGCTAAAGAATCCAATGAATGCATTATATTTCCCTATGAAAAGAATCTCTTAATTTATGTTTAGATTTCTATCTTTATAATACAGACCCCATAGCCCAACGGAAGCATAAAAAACCTTTTTCATCCAACTGAACAAAAACAAAACAAACCACTCAATCTTATTTTGTTTAACTAGCCTAATATCTCAAAGTTAAAACATAGCTAAATCATACAGAGAGATCCCTCTCTGAAACTAGTAGGGCTAGATTCCAGTTTCGAAGTGGTTGGATAAAGTTACCTCTAGTAAATTTCTTCTTCTCTGAAAACCTCTGGGAATTTACAGAGCGTTAACATAGTGGTGACCATACTGGGGAACTGAACAAACATTCAACCCCACATTTTCTTTTTCCCTAGGAGGAAATTTTGTTTCTAAAAAATTTATAAATCTGAGAAAGAAATAATGTTCAAAGGTTGTTAAATGCTTGTACATAGTATTTTCGGATTCATAAAAATTAAAATATATAAAAATTAAAAAATATAGCTCCTAAAAGAGTTTATACTCGATCCCACCCAGACTCAAAACCTGCGATAGAAATTGATAATCCAGAACAGTTACTCAGAAAGAAAACCATTGCAGAAGGTTCAGGGAGTCATAGTCCCCTTCACAGGTCTCCTACTCTTCCAGAGGAACTTGTTTCCCTTCAAGATATCGACTTTGACACCATTTTTGAACAAAGCCTGTTTAGAACAAAATCTGATAGCTTTGTGACTGAATCCGTTTTAGATCCAACCATCCTGCAACCCCGGACCCCTGAAATACTATCTCCCACTGCAAAACCTCAAACCGCTCACTCTGTGCCAGTTAGTCCCTCATCCTCCTCTTTTCCTACCACCACCCCACCTATCATTCAGGTTGTTGTCCCACCCCCTCCACCTATCATGGTGGCCAGATATGCTCCCTTGGTGTTGGTTGCACCTTTACACGACATACCCCAGGACTATCAAGTGAGGATCCCATAGTTCGATGGTACAGGGCCCTTGAACGCATAGAAACACGTTGATAAAATGAATGACTATTTTGACTTGCAGGAAGTGGATGAAGCAGACGTTCAAATGAGACTTTTTGCGCAGAGTCTGACTGGGGACATTAAGAAATGGTACAAAGGCTTACGTGTTGCTTCAGTGGTTGACCTTATAGCGTTTCAAAGAAGTTTTCTGGACAGATGGGAGGTAAAGAAAAATCCTCTCCAGATCTTGTCAGAATATGAAAACATCAGAAGGAATCAAGGAGAGTCAGTACAAGACTACTACACCTGCTTCAACAATCTGTACAATGTGATTCTAGCTGATATTAAACCCCTACAAGTTTTTGCACTGATAAAATTCCCTGACGGTTTCAACGCTGATATGTCGTATCAATTAAGGGAAAGAAAATCCACCACCCTGGAGGACATGCAGAAAAGCACAATAACTGTAGAGGCCAACCTGCTGGCTAAAAGGGCATGGCAGAGGACCAAAAGGAGAGTCACGATTAAAGAGGAACCTTCCACATCTTCTTATGATGCCAAGCTATATTCTTTAGCTAGAGCAGTGGAGAGGCTGATGGAGAGACTTATTGTAATCGAAAGAAATCCTCCTAGAGAAAACCAACCTGCTCCACAAATTCGGAATCCTAACCTCAGAAGAAATCCTCCTCAAATCAGGCAGAGGGATCTTAGGGATCAAAGAGAACAGAGAGGTCCTGATCAATAGATCAGACCACCCCTACAGGAAAATTATGTCGATGAAGGTGAGGAGGTAATTGAAGAATTAGAGGACACACACATAAACCTCATGGGCATTCACGATAACGAAGCCATTTTCCTTACTCAGGAAGAGAAAGAAATTTTCCTTCTTTCTTAAATATAGGTGAGTGAGGAAGCCGAAGAGACCAAACAGTAGGCCTTTGAAAATGCCATTATGGAGGTACACAGGAACTACAATCTGCAAAATAAAAAGACAGATGAAAATTCCCCAAAAAAGGTAATCGAAACAAAGAAAATTGTCGAAACCAAGAAAGCTCCCAAGCCTTCTACCAAGAAGATCCTCGAGAAAGGTAATGTTGAAACTCCAGCAAAAAGAAACCCTACCATTTTACAAAGGTCAACGCAGACTAAGGTTTCATCAACCAATCGACCAAGTAATTCTACTCAGAAAACTATGGTGGACAGATCAGAATTGCTGAGCCAAATCAAAGCACCTACTCCTTTCGGCCTCGAAGGGGAATTAGCCAAAGTGAAAATTCCCATTCCCCTTTCCGAGTTGATGAGTAAGAATGCTTACCGATCTTAGGTGATCAAAGTGTTGAGCATTGAGCCTAATATAGGCACGAAGGCCTTAACCGTTGGATCAGTGAATCATTCGGACACAGTAAATCTTACCGATGATCAACTTGAACTCCTGTTTGGCCCTGAAGTTGATGGTCAGACTGACACTAGTGTTGTCTCTCCTTTTTACATCATCCTTAATATACATGACCTAATTCTGCACAATGTTATGTTAGATTCGGGTGCTTCCCATAACCTGATGCCTAAAGTAGTGATGGAAAAACTGGGACTTGAGGTCACCAGACCTTACAAATATTTACACTCTTTTGACTCCAGCAAAGTCAGATGTATTGGGTTGATCAAGGACTTATGTATCACCCTAGTTTAGATTCCAGCAAAAAGCATGGTTATGGATGTTGTGGTTGTGGAAATTCCCCCGAAATATCGTATGTTGTTGTCCAGGTCTTGGGGGGCCAATTTGAAAGGCACTTTGCAGTTGGATATTTCATATGCCACCATCCCAGTATTTGGACAACAGAGAAGACTGTACAGAAAGACGCTGATGAAATATATGGTTAGCAGCCAGGAAAATCCCCATAACTATCCTTTGTACTCTGCTCACTCTGATCTGGATTCCTTCATCCTGTATAACAATGGCAATATGGGAGAACAAATCACTCAGTTGGAAGAAGATACTTTTGACCCGAACGAAGGCCAAGAAGTCACTGAGGCAAAAGGGAAGAAACTCGTAATAAATGAATAATTGCCAGCAGATTTCTGGAGCATGGATTTTGATGGAACTGTAAGCAAAGAAGGAGTTCGAGCAAGAGTTTGGTTACACAATCACAAATCCAGGCATTCGGAAAACCATTCTTACAAACTGAATTTTCAATGCACTAACAACATAGCTGAGTACGAAGCCTTGATGCTCGGCCTAAAATTACTAAAGAAGGTTGGTGCCAAACAAATCATGGTAAGAGGTGATTCTGAATTAATTATCAAACAAATTAAAGGTGAGTATGTAGCAAAACATCCTAGTCTTAGAGCTTATAGAAACGATGTTTTGGATGCCCTTCAATGTTTCACCGAAGTTGATTTGCAAGTGATGCCTAGGGGACAGAACATTTTAGCTGATGGGTTAGCTATGTCAGCAACTACATGCAAGATACCTTTTCGTTCCACTCGCCCATACATAGTGGAGGTGAAGTGTAGACCGACTGTCCTGGACAACATCAGATACTGGCAGGTATTTGGGAACGATGATCAAATTGAAGATTTTCTACAATGTAAAAATGATTTCGAGTGTACAAACATAGACTTAGAAAACAACGATGAAAATGTAAATAAATCGGTTTTTGGAAATAATAGTGTAAATAAAGTAGATTCAGAAGAATCAGGTGAAGATGAGATAGATTCTGATGTTTTGCATTTAAATAGTAATGTTTTACCTAGGGGTTTAGTTCCGTTAGAAGACTTATTTGATTTTAATGATGTAGCTAAAAAACCTAAAATTGAAGCCAGTCGTAAAGAGGTTGAGGACTGTAACATAGGGACTGAAGAGAAACCCAGGATAGTAAAACTTTCCAAATCCTTACCTCCTAAGAAGAAACTCAAATACATTGAACTTTTCAAGGAATATGCAGACGTGTTTTCTTGGGGATATGAAGATTTAAAGTCTTATGACACGAGCATCATCCAGCATAGGATCCCGATAAAAGGAGACCAAAAACCTTTCAGACAGAAACTTAGGAGAATCAATCCCAAGTTACTTCCCCTGATAGAAAAAGAAATTAAAAAGATGTATGATGCTAAAATCATAGTCCCCTTACGATTTTCCAAATGGGTTTCAAATTTGGTCCCAACCCAAAAGAAAACTGGGGAAATCAAGCTTTGCATTGATTTCTGAAACCTGAACAAGGTTTCCCTAAAAGACAACTACCCATTGCAAAAAATGGACCACATATTACAAAAAGTAGTTGGGTCTAGACGAATCTCCTTACTGGATAGTTTCTCAGGTTATAACCAGGTTCTTATTCACCCAGATGATCAAGAGAAAACGGCCTTCACAACACCTTGGGGTACCTTCATGTACGTGAAAATGCCTTTCGGGTTGATGAACACTAGGGCCACTTTCCAAAGAGCGATGGACATCACTTTTGTGGAAGAACTTGGCAGATTTATTGTCATTTATCTGGAAGATGTAACTATTTATTCCCAATCTAATGACGAGCACTTACGACATCTCAGACGAGTGTTTGAGAAATGCAGGAAATTTGGGATTTCTCTAAATCCTAAGAAAATCCTTTTCGGATTAGAGGAAGGAAAAATGTTGGGGCACATAATATCTAAGGAAGGAATTAAAATTGACCCTATCATAATAGAATCCATTCAGAAACTGGAACACCCAAGGAATATCAAAGAGTTACAATCTTTCATTGGAAAAATAAACTTTCTGAGAAGATTCATACCTAACCTGGCTGAGCTTCTCAAAAACATCACCAACATGTTAAAAAATGACACAAAAATAAAATGGGACTATGAATCCAAGCAGTCTTTTGAACAAGTTAAACATGCACTCACACATGCTCTAGTCTTGATTAGTCCTGACTTCACCAAGGATTTTTACCTTTTTTCTTTCGCTTCTGAACATACCATTGCAGCAGTACTACTACAGAAAAAAAACGAAGGGTATGAACAAACCATAGCCTTTTTCAGTAAATCTTTAAGAGATGTTGCTTTGAATTATAAAATAATGGAGAAACAAGCTTTTGCCCTGGTAAAAGCCATAAAGGAATTTAGAGTATATATTCTCCATTCCCACACCATCGCATACGTTCTGAACGTAGTAGTAAAGGACATTTTAACCCAAGACAATTCAGATGGCAGAAGGGGAAAATGGATTGCTATCATTCTGGAGTATGACATAGAGATTAATCCTACTAAACTGATTAAAGGTCAAGGTCTAGCAAAGTTAATGGCTGAATCCAATTTCCATGCTCTTGATATTAATTTCTTAGCTGCAGTAGATGAACAGGGAGAGCAGGCGACTCCAAGCGTGAAAGAGGTATTTCTGAACTCTCCATGGTACGCAGACCTGATATTTGTTTTGTATAACTTACAAGCTCCCCCTGGTCTAACCAAAACTAAAGCTAGGTTTTTGAAATTGAAAGCATTAAAATTTTGTATTCTAGAAGGCAATCTATATTGGAAGGATCCTGGAGGTATTTTGTTAAATTGTTTGTTAAAGGATGAAGCTGACAAAGTATTGCAAGATTTTCATGCAGGAGACTGTGGCGGTCATCTGAGCTAGAAGTCCACAGCTATTAAAATTCTCATAGATGGGTTCTATTGGCCTACACTATTCGCTAATGTGCATCAGAAAGTGACTTTGTGTCATAAATGTCAGGTGTTTGAGGGAAAAAGGAAACTCCTTCCTTTGCCCCTGAAACCAATCTCTGTTGAAGCTCCTTTCTAGCAATGGGGATTAGACTTTATTAGAGAAATACATCCTCCCTCTTCGGGCCAACACAGGTGGATTCTTACTGCTATGGACTATTTCACAAAATGGATCAAAGTTGTACCAAGCAGGCAAGCTACTGATTCTGTCATTATTAAATTTCTAGAAAATAATATCTTGTCTCATTTTGGGTGTCCTAGAAATATTATAACTAACAATGCAGTTGCTTTCCGATCTAAGAAGCTCATAGATTTTTGAAACCAATATCATATTGGTTTGGGACATTCCACATCTTATTACCCTCAGGGAAATGGGTTGGCGGAGTCATCCAATAAAACCCTGGTGAACATTATTAAGAAGATGTTGCAAGAAAACAAAAAGTCATGGCATAACAAGTTGGTCTTCACACTATGGGCCAACAGACTGACCACCAATAGGTCAATTGTTATGTCTCCATATCAATTGGTCTATGGTACTGAAGCAGTTTTTCCTACCTCCTTAGGGATTCCTGTCATGAAACTGCTGCAAGAGATGCAAGCCGAGCCGAACGACTCCCAAAGAAGGATAAACCAGATGATTCAGTTGTAGCAGTCCAGAGAAGAAGTATACAATAAAACTCAGGTTATCCAGGAGAGCATAAAAAGGATCTTTGATAAAAGAACTAAAGAAGACGACTTTGAGCTAGGTGACCTGGTTCTGAGATGGGATTCCTGACATGAAGATAAGGGGAATCATGGAAAATTCGATAGTCTATGGAAGGGACCTTACATAATTCACGCATTCAGAGGAAATAATGCTTTCCTGCTCAACAACAACGATGGGACCAATCTGTCAGGAGGACCTGTGAATGGAAAAATGCTGAAGCATTATTCACCTCCTCAGTAGGGACCTTCAGTCACACCTTTCCATTGTACAAATAATTTCATTTTGCTTACAAGTTTTGAGTGAATAAATTGAATCAGATGGTTGAAGCCCGCAGAGAAGGCCCTAAGCCACTGAGCATTGTCATCAAATTTTCAAAAATAAAACAAATCATACAACAAAGGCAACTGTGGAGAAAGTTTTTCAGAACATTAGAAAACAGGATTCTTGGCACTTCACAAGGAGAGTACCATCCCCAAGTGGAGCCACTGTTATAACCCTATAATTTATAGGATCAACTGGTGACTGAAAATTTTTATCCTTTTATTGTTTCGGTTGCCAAATGATTTTTCATTCTGCAAATAATTTGAGAAAAAAGAAAAACAAAAGAAAGAAAAAGAAAAGAAGAAAAAGAAAAAGAAAAGAAAAGAATAAAAGAGGGCATAAAAGAAATTGGATAAAGCCCCATGCAATAAAAGTGACTTGGTTCGTATAGTTTAAACATGACCAAGTCCTTTTAAATTGATGTTGATAGGAGTAGTGAATAAGCTTAGCTAAACTGTTTAAGCTTAGCCAAGCGATTTAGGTTAATAGGGTAAAATCATGAATCTGGGTAACACTTTCGTGACAATCGGGTCTCCAAAATTTCTAGAGGCAATTTTTCGGCCAAACAAATGTTTCTTTCGGCCGAAATATTTTTCAGCCGAAAATTTTCACGTTAAATTTAACGGTGCCCTCGAAATTCATGTACAATGTTTTTTGGATGAATTATTTTCCTGTGGTAAGCATATTTCGGCCGAAATACTTTTCGGCTGAAACATTTTTTTTTAACGGATTCCGTTAAAAACTAGGTTTCGGCCGAAAGAATATTTCGGCCGAAAACTTGAAAATGAGACTCTTTGCAGGAAACTGCAAATTCTCTCCATCTTACTTCATCTTTGGAGGTAGCAGACTCCTACAAATACTCAGAATTTAGTTTGAGAACTGATACCAACATTTTTAAAATTGAATCTTCTTTCATTGGGTATAATTTGTTTTCATTTTCATTGTTTTTATCTAATTTTATTTAATTTTATAAAAAAAATCACTGCATAATATTTTTAGGTGAGATTATGATTTGGTGAAATGAAAAATCCATATCTCTAAAAATACACAACGGAAAATTATGGAAAATTTATATTCATAATTTTTAAACTGTTCTCTTCAAAAGGGTATTTTTAGATTTTCCTTTTAAGTAAAAATTAAGATATATACAAGGTGTAGAAAAACACGTGTTTAAAATATGCAACGTTTTCATCTTGGTCAACTTCAAAAAATTCTAGAAGTTATAATATTCATCCGTTAGATTCAAAATTATAGTCATAATAAAATAGAGTCTGTGTAGATTGTTGCAGTATATTTCATTTCTTAAAAACATAAGTTTAATAATAGATACATTGTTGTGGAAAACAATAACTCATTATCATTC
>ML779705.1:0-25594 GCA_009831015.1 Picea engelmannii | reverse complement strand
AATTGACATATCAAATCTTGATAAAAAAAAATTGAAAAATAGTCATTAGAAATATAACAAAATTATTCACAAGTTTTGTTTTTACTGTAAAGTGAAATTCTAAATAAAAAAAATATTTTTGTATGCTGGAAGTTGAAGAACTTGTGAAATTACAGTTTTTTTATTATTATAAAACAAGCAAAAGTGTTACCCATCTTCATGATTTTACCCGTTAGTTAGGGAATAAATTTGACCAAACTGCCTAATCTTTGTCAAATAACCCTAGGATAGAGTAATTTCTTAGTCCAACAGTTTAATCTGGGCTAAATGTCATAGGTAATTAGGTTAGAGCTTAGGGTAGTTTGCTTTATTTCAATAAAATAGGCATGATGATTGATATTGAACCATATCATTGATGTTTTAAAGGTTTGATGTATAACCCTCGTGGTGATAAAAACATAGAAAGCTTGCACGAATCCACATAATTCACTTATCCTAAGTTTTGGAGAAAATATGACTTTGCACTCACAAAGTAAAGACAACACATAGATGAACGGCTGAGATGTTGGCATTGAGATCTACGGTTGACAAGCTTTTTCGGACCCCCCCCCCGACCATTCTACTTTTAATGGAAAGGGGGGGGTCTAGAATCATGTATAAAGAAGGCATGCATCTGAACGGCTAAGGCTTCGGTGCATAGATCTACGGTTGAGATTGNAATGGTGGGGGGGGGGGCGGTCCAGAATGTTGGTTAAACATCACGCTCAGATCTATGGTCCAGTGGAAGGCGCACCGATGGATGGTTGACGGTGCTTTTGGGGCCCCCCTAACCGGTCTATTTTTAACAGTGGGGGGGGGTCTGGAATGGAGTGGTTTTCTGGTGAGCCCTTTTTCTCTACGTGGAAGGAATCCATTGGTCTAGACTTCCACCGCTCACCATTTTCTGACATACCCCCATCACCCCATGACATCATTTTCCACCCTTTTCCCCTAAGGGTCACGTCTCATAACTCTGTCAATCCTTTCCCCCTGTTCGCCCATTACAAGTACTCTCACCATGCTCACTCCCCAATCAACACCCACCACGTCACTCGGTCGTATTCGTCATTCATTGTTACTTGCCATCTCATGCTCCAAAGGACCCGTTGGAAATTTATTATTGGCTAACTTATATGTTAGCTTGTTGATATGTCCCTCACGCCCAACGAGTATCCATTTGCTAAAAACTACCTTTTCCCTTCATTCTCCCATTGCTTACTGTGTCGTCTCACCAGAGAATATTTTTCCCGTCACACCAGAGCATAGTTTCCCCGTTTTCTATCCATTTTAGTCAACCATCCAAAACAACTGTCATCACCACTAACGTTTGCTTGACTTGCAGGTATTTTCACAGTGATGGCGCCAAAATCAAAGAAAACATAAGCCGAGGAAAATCCTTTCCTTCTGCCTCCTATCGACCTCGACAGGATCCATTTGGCCAACAAAGATCATTTAATCGCATACACCAGGTGCCAATTTGACTTCGTGGATTTGCAGTCATGGCTCAAAGAGGTTTTCTTAGATCAGAGCGATGAAATTGGGCTCTGGGATTCCAACCTTCCTCTGTATCTTTTCCCCCAAGTCCACCATTTCCCTGAGTTCGCCCTCAACTGCCAGGCTCATTACCTCCCCGACCAGAGAGCCATAGTATCTTCATCAGGAGAAACCTTGTTCTTCATCACACCAGAGGCCATTTATCAGATGATTCATATACCAAGAACCGAATCCGTCTCCCCTTTCAATCTCGAAGTCATCATGGAGTTGTATTAGAAACTATCATTCCCTTAGAGAGCCCAGATTTTTGAGCTTTTCCTCCCTCAGGCTGCTCAGTTCCCTAAAAAAAATCCCCCGTACCCTTCTTCCCTGTTCTAAGTAAAGGGAAACCAAGTCATCTCATCACTCTGTGCTCTACTTGGGTGTTTTTCCGACCAATGGGTGGACGAACCCATATTAGGTTTCTTGTCAATTTTCTCTGCGGAAGAAATACCTACCACTCAGTTCGATTACAGCACTTTCCTGGTGAATAGTATTCATGAACAATTTTCAAATTTCACCACAGAGGGCATGTTCCGGTATTCCTCAATACTGGCCTACATGTTCACTTTCTTTCAGGTGGATAGATTCTCATTTTCAATGCAGAAGATGGACAAGGACGGGAGGACGCAAGCGGTAATAGCTTGGACTTCGCTACTCAGACAAAATTCTACAAAATTCAGCTTCAAACAATTTATCGAGCAGTTATACCATCCAGTGGTGAGCATGCTCAATGGCAGATCCGAACTGAGAATAAATGAGGAGATTCAGAGGATCTTACACCTCTCAAACCTGACAAAAACTAGAGATTGGTATCTTTACCAAAATCACACTGAGATCAGAGTATATGGATGCGATTTGGCTCCATACAAATTTCCCAAGTATCTTACCGTGAGGATATTTTCCCTAGAATATATAAGGAAAATGATTAACTCAGATGACATACATTTTGTGTCTCTGAAAAAAAAACAACAACTTAGAATTAAAGGGAAAATAGGATCTTTCATCTGCAATAGCCGAGGCGCTGAGGAGGAAGCAGACAGACTATTGAAAAAAATGAATTTTTTTGTTAGTTTCATTTGGCACTATGATCCGTGCAGGATAATTTCTGAGATGAGGATTAAAAACAAAAATGTCCCATATGTTCATACACCCAAGCCTGAGATAGAGAAGTTCGTGAATCAAACAGAATGCGAGTCGAACACTCTGGTCGAGATAGAACACCAGGAACCTTCGGTCATCATCTCACAGATGACTACACCACAGGTTCCCAAAGAGAAAAGATCCAGGAAGGATACTTCACCTTCCGTCACAGAAGTCTCGGCTAAACATTTCCAATTACACACCAAAATGCCAAAATCCAGTCACACACCTGACACGACTGGTGAAAAGGGAATCCAATCAAATGAAACCATGAAAGATGATCAGTCACTTCTTATCACAAGCAACAAGGAGATCATGTCTACAGTTTTGCCTAAGAATCCCACGAGTACTCCATTAGTCGACCAGCCGAGCAAAGTAGGACCAAAATTGAGTATTTTTTAGAAGTATGACCTGATCAAAAAGAAAAATCAAACGCTGACCAATAGTACATATGCTCAATTTTGGAAACGAACTTCAACTGCACAGCACAGACTGTTGTCTACATTTGATACAAAAAAGGGCAGAATGCACATGGATTTTCTGCAGGCACAAGTGTCGGACCCGAAAGCCATCACTGATTACAAAAGGGCAACATTCGAGTTTCATACTAGGGATGTGCATCTTGCTGATCAAATGGATTTGTACAGGCAAACTGGGGAAATGATATTCTCCACATTGGCAAATGCTTCTACTGCAGCCACTAAATTGATATCTCTGAGCAATGTCCAAACACAGTTGAAATTAGAAAAGATATCATCATTTGCAAAGGATAACAGAATTAAGACGTTGGAAGAGTTGGTCCTCAAGATCGGGTATGATCCCTCAAATGTGAAAGAAGTTGAGGAGATGCTTAAAAAGAAAAATGTCTATATAGCATCTCAGAGGAAAAACTTGAAACTGCCACCAATGGAAGATGCACAGGCAAAGGAGATAGCTGAGATAGAAGAGGAAAACGATGAGATGCTCAGGTTGATTATGGAGCATAATGCGCAGTTGAAAGAGATGGAGGAAGAACAGGAAAGGTTATTAAAAGATAAGGAACAATCAAAGCCCATGGAGTTCATTCCATTGACCACAGTTCCACTCGCAGGAGTAAGCACAGCTTCTGCAGCAGAAATTCCCTCAACAACTCCACTAACAGCTCTGGAGAAGACAGTAGAACTGGCAAAATCCATGGAAGAGATGAATTTGCAAGAGACAAAGATTAGAAGACTTAAAAAGGAGGTTGAGAACCTTCAGGAACTCAAGTATTCTTACCAAGCCAACTACTCCAAGGAGAAACAAACATCAGACAAGCTCAAACAGGAATTGCAAGATCTTCAAAAGAAAACAGTGGCAAGCAAAACACTTGTTGAGGTCAAGGAAAATGTCTGGATGGATATCACCAAATCCATAAATGAAATATGGCCTATGGTACAAATCATGTTTGAGCAGAATGAACTGGTGCAAAGAAGCAAGCAGGCGATTGAAAAGATAAGAGGAGAATTGGGAGAGATGCCCATAGAAGCCATTGAGATCATTAAATTCCTGAATTCAAAAACCAGAGAAGAGTTAGAGGATTTGAAAATTGAATATAGGACATAAACCATCCTCGAGGTCAAGAGGGTCCTCACCAAGAGAGGATTGATGATACAACTGGAGGAAAAGGTCCAGGCTATGGACATAGGAGTGCAAAGATTTTTCAGCAAAATTGAAGCTTTGCAGAAGAAAGGCCTCCCTGGCTTAAGGGTCATAAATGACAAGTTAATGACACTTTCTGATTATAAAAAGAAATTAGCCACCGTGGCTAAAGATAGTTCAAAATTCTTGGGAATACAAGGCAGTATCACAGGCAAGGCATTCTTAGAAGCTTTCTAGTGAGACATCAACATATAGCATGAGATCCAGTACATTTTCATCATCAAGCCAACTTTTTCCAAGTATACAGAGATGGATGAAGTATACCGAAGATTTCTCAAAATCAATGTTCCCAGTAACCTTCGATGGGAAGAGTTATGCAATCTGAACAAGTAGGAGATGAGGTGTCCAAGTCCAGTCACCTATCCAATCAAACAAGGTCGTGCAGAGGACTCACCAATGGTTTACCCCAGAAATCAGCATGAAGTTTCAACACATCATCAAACAGTTCCTGAATTTTTGTATCTTGTTGAGTTAGTTAGCTAAATTTAGAACTTCCACGTCCTAATATTTAATGACCGGATCGTATGTAATTTTTTATTATAAATACTTCAAACTTTGAAGTACCGAGGGTTGATCTTTACGCCATGTAAGCTAGAAAGATTGTAATTTTTATCAAGAGATCTTCCAGTAATACAAAGAGACGTTTCACAGGATTCTCGCGTGTTATTCATTGGTGATGTTTTTCCTTTCTATGTTGAACGCTTTTTCTCTCTCAGTTGTCATATTGTTTTCTAATCTAATCTTTTAAAAGTAGCGCATGTTGCAGGATTTATCTTTGTATACCTTGTTTCCAGCTTTGAAAGATCTTAATGTTCATCTTTCTGATATTACAGTGAATAAATTCTTAAATGCTTCTTCACTTTAATTGGTATTCTCATCTTTTCTGCTATTCATCACTTTATTGCTAAAAAATCCAATGAATGCATTATCTTGCCCTGTGAAAAGGATCTTTTAATTTCTGTTTAGATTTCTATCTTTATAATATAGACCCCATAGCCCAACGGAGGCGTAAAAAACCTTTTTCAACCAACTTAACAAAAACAAAACAAACCACTCAATCTTATTTTGTTTAACTAGCCTAATATCTCAAAGTTAAAACATAGATAAATCATACAAAGAGATCCCTCTCTGAAACTGGTAGGGCTAGATTCCAGTTTCGAAGTGGTTGGATAAAGTTACCTCTAGTAAATTTCTTCTTCTCTGACAACCTCTGGGAATTTACAAAGAGTTAACAGGAACAAAGGGCTGAATATGATGAACTGCTAAAAGAGTTTGCTGATGTGTTTACTGGGACATATGAAGATATCATAACATATGACACAAGCATCATTGAGCATAAGATCCCATTGAAGGAAGAGGCCAAACCATTCAGGCAAAAATTGAGACAAATAAATCCTATGTTGTTTCCTATCATGGAGAAAGAGGTTAAAAAGATTTTGGATGCCCAGATTATCATTCCTTTGAGATATTATGAGTGGGTGGACAACCTGGTCCCAGTGAGGAAGAAGAATGGAGAAATCAGATTGTGTGTCGATTTCCAGAACCTGAACAAAATCTCAAAGAAGGATAATTACCCCCTGCCAAAGATAGAACACATATTACAGAGGGTGACATGTGCATATAGGATCTTCATTACTGATGGATTGTATGGCTACAATCAGATCTATGTCTTGCCTAAAGACAGAGAAAAGACAACATTCACTATTCCTTGGGGTACATTCATGTATGCTAAGATGCCCTTTGGATTGATGAACGCGGGGGAAACCTTCCAGCGAGCCATGGACATCGCCTTCGTTGGAGAAAAGGATAAGTTTGTAGTCATCTATCTGGATGAAATTACAGTTTTCTCCAGGTCTGATAAATATCATTGTTATCACCTGAGAAAGGTTTTCTTGAAATGCAGAAAATTTGGTCTCTCCCTAAATCCCAAGAAATCTTTATTTTCCATGCAAGAGGGAAAATTGTTGGGGCACATAGTTTCAGCTAAGAGGGTTAGGATTGATTCAAATAGGGTAGAAGCTATCCAAACATTGTCACTCCCTAGATCCAAGAAATAAGTTCAGTCTTTCTTGGGGAAAAATAATTTTCTGAGAAGGTTTGCTTCTAATTTTGTTGAACAGGTAAAGCATATTACAGCCATGTTAAGGAAAGGAAATGAAATCAAATGGACCGCTAAATCCCATAATTATTTCGATTAAATAAATAAGGCCCTGAATAAATCACTTGCGCTCATCAGTCCTGATTACTCCAAGGATTTTCTGATTTTTTCATTTTCTTCATTTGATACAGTAGTAGCTATTTTATTGCAGAAGAATGTTCAAGGATTGGAGCAGCCCATTGCATTTTTTAGTAGGGCATTGAGAGATGATGAGATAAAATATGACATCATGGAAAATAAGGCCTATGCTTTGGTTAAAGATATCAGGGATTTCAGATTCTATGTTCTGCATTCAAAGGTCATCGCATTTGTCCCTTCAGCTTTAGTTAAGGTTATTCTTATTCAGCTTTACATAGATGGAAGAAGGAGAAAATGGATTGCCAAAATCCTTGAATTTGATTTGGAAATAAAGCCCACCAAATTGGTTAAAGGCCAAGGTTTAGCTAGGCTACTGGTTGAATATAATTGCAAAGATTTGGGTGTTAATTTCATTAACACTTTCTTAGAAGATCAGCAAGTTGAGTTGTCTGATACAAGCCCACAAGTCAGCCCTCCATTGGCAGAATGTACCTGGTACAAAGACATTATATCTTTTCTGCAAGAGTTACGACCTCCTGATGGTATGGGGAAAAGAAAGGAAAGGGATTTAAAGATTAAATCAATTAAATATTGCCTTATTGATCAATTATTATGCTTGAAAGACCCTTTGGGAGTACTTTTGAGATGTCTAGACCCATAGGAGACCTAAACGATTATGTTTGATTTTCATGATAATCTATGTGGGGGACATCATTTCTGAAGAACCACAGCCTATAAAATTATTAGGGCAGGGTATTTCTGGCCTAGTCTATTCACTGATTCCTATGCAAAGATTAGGGCTTGTATTAAGTGTCAAAAATTCTCTGGAAAGCAGAAACTCAAGTCTTTGCCATTGAAGCTGGTAGTAGCTTCAGGACCCTTTCAATAGTAGGGCCTAGATTTCATTGGGGAAATTCATCCTGCTTCAAGTGGTCATCATAAGTGGATCTTGACTACCACAGATTACTTTACCAAGTGGATATAAGCCATCCCCACAAGGAGTGATTCTCACAAGGTGATCATTAGTTTCCTTGAGGATATTATGGAAAGGTTTGGTTGTCAAAACAGGATTGTCACTGATAATGCTGCATCTTTCAAGGCTGAACCATTAATTCAGTTTTGTGAGTAGTTTGGAATTACATTAATTCACTCTACTCCTTACTAGCCCCAGGGGAATGTACTAGAAGAGTCCTCTAACAAAAGAATTATAAATATCTTCAAAATACTGTTAGAGGACAATAAGAAAGCATGGGATTTGAAGCTCAAATTTGATCTGTGGGATGATAGAGTGAAAATAAAGAGGTCTCTTGGTGTCTCTCCTTTTCAGCTTGTGTATGGATTTGAGGTCATTTTTCCTTCTCATCTTGCCTTACCCATGGAAAAATTCTTCCAAGACTGCCAAGGAGAACCTAATGATATGATCAGAAGAATACGACAGTTGGTAGAAGTGCAACAAGTTAGAGAGCAGCTACTAGACAAAGCACATGACCATCAACAGAAGATCAAGTAGGTTTTTGACAGGAAGGTAAGAAAAGAGGATTTCCAGCTGGGAGATCTAGTACTTAAATGGGATGCGCCTAAGAAAGAAAAAGGAAAACATGGAAAATCTGAAGCTTTGTGGATTGGGCCATTCCAAATCTCTGAAGTGTTTGCAAATAATACTTGCAGGTTGCAGAATCTGGAGGATGTTGAAGTTTTTGGTGGCCCTGTAAATGGGAATTTTTTGAAAAGGTTCTTTGTTTGAGCCATGAGAGGCTCCCCATGTCATTGTAAATATCATTCTCATTTTGTTTTGATAGTTGACTCCACAACCCAAACTAAGGCACTGAAACTATTGAGGTTCTTAGAGGCTCACAGGGAGGTCTCTATCCCCCATGGAGCCTAATGTTAGCATATGATTTTGATAGAAGGGTGTTTTTCCCTAAGGAAATAACCCCTTGGTTAAAAAATGCAGGAAAGGGGTGCTTACGCGACCCACTTTTGGTTTTATCCTAAGTTTTTGAGTGTTTTGATGGTTTGGCGCGTTGCGCTAAGGAGTGTGCGCAGATCAACGGCTGATATCTAAGCGCTTAGATCAATGGTCTGCATTCCATATCGGACCCCCCCCCCGACCTTCTGCCTTTAACACGGGGGGGGTCCAAGCAAGTGGTTTTCTGGTGTGGGCCCCCCACTATCATGTCACCTCCTCATCAACTTGGGACCCCCCCCCTCTTTACCACTTACCACCTATCCCCCCCTCCGAGCTAACCTCCTTACCGCTTCCTGATACCACCTTCACTCCCGTTGCCACCTGTCCTCCACTCACATCACTTGCGCACCTGTCCCCTACCCACTGTCACTTCTCCCCCTTCATGTCACCTTCGTCATGTTGTTGCATCCCCCCTAACCACTCACACCCCTCCACCTCCACGTCTTCTCCCTACACCACATCACCCTCACACCTTTTACACCGCATCTCCCGCATTTTGATGCCCACGCGTTCCCAATCATCGCTCTGTTGCCGTATCCTTCCACTTGGCCATAGCTCACTAATTCTCCCATGCAATTTTGCATCAATCACCTCGCATATCGCCCTCTCCTTCCTCCACGTTTGCCTGCCAATTTCCCCTGCAAGCATCCCACAAAGATCTCGATGACGTAGTTTCAGAGTGCGGCCAACACATTTTCCAGGTGCAAGAGTTGATGAGGGCCCCGTCCTGATCCTGATGTAGACAATTAATGAAGTGGGGGAAGGTGGTTGAAACATCGTCTCCCCCCATAAATGGAAGGCTCAAAATTTATGGTTAAGGAGAGAGGACTGTCAACGAGTCAAGTCCCTACTGAAGCACATTGCATCTGACAGAAGCTCGCGTCTAACAAAAGACTGCATACACAGACTGTAGAGAATACTCTGAACGTAAAGCCTTGAATGCATGACTCAAGCATGCCTCTGCTGATAGTGTCAAGTTCTTCTGATTATATGAAGGCATTTTTGATATTTTTGTTATGGTTGATGGTTGAGATAGGCTCCCATATTGTAAAATTTTGATGAAGCTTATGGTTCTCTGGTTATGTAATTTTCTTTGAGACTTCTTGTTTAATGAAAGTTAGCTTCCTTTTCATCTTATTTTCCTATGATGTTGAAGTATGCATTATTGAAGGATTCACATGGATTGTTTTAATAGTATTGTGATGTATGTTTGATTGCATTCATGTTTTAACGCTCTTCAGTTTCTGAAACTTTGAATCCAAGAGGATATTGTTTTCTAAGTTTTTCCTCCTTGGGATACTGGAAGACCTGATGTCCAAAGTAGACCTCTACACTCTCCTCACCGGTCCTTACTCCTACTCACCTTTACTACAACCAATATACTAAAGTTGATCTAGACCTCAACTGCTTGTGCATGTTGGTCCAGTTTTTTGAGTTAAAACGATATTATCTTGAGTCTGCGCCCATTTGACCTCTTTAAATCATTCATTGTGACATAAAAATTGATAGGTATTGGGCTTACCTTCAACGCAATCTAAAGGTGAATTCTAGTGCTAATAGCTTCCATGGGAAGCCCTTGAGTATCTTCGCCAGAGAGTAGGAGTAATTTCTACTCCAAAATGAATGCTTTTGAATGCTTATCCTATATGTCTTAGATGTACATGAGGAAGCACCATAAATGGGACAAAGGGGGAGAGATTTATCAGATGCAAAGGTAAATTCTTGGAGAGAGAGAATAGAGGCATGTTTCCAAGGGGATCGATTGACACAAGGGAAGAATGAGTGACATGACTTCAAAGTGATACCCTTTGCCAAAGGGGGAGATATTTTTCATATGAAGGGAAAGAGAGTAATCAGAGGCTTATAAACACAAAGAAAAATCAAAGGCACGTAGACAGGGGGAGAAACCCTAAGGAGAGTTCATTCAGGGGGAGCAACCCCAAATAGAGATACCCTTTGACATTGATGTCAAAGGGGGAGAGATAGAAACATTGATGAAGAGTATAAGTATGAATTTTATCATGACTAAGTGTTGCCATCAATGCCAAAGGGGGAGATTGTCAGACAGTTGACTTAGGTTGATGGATAGTTGGTATGGATTGTTGGTTTTCATTGATTTCAACCATTGTAGAGTGATATTGTATATTGATTTCAACCCTTCCTTGGAGAAAGTCCGGTAGCGAATTCTGATAGCACAAAGGTTTGGGTAATGGACCCAAGGTTGTTTCATGTATAATGGTATGTGTTTTAATATAATTTAAGTTAATACTATTCTATATGGATATTACATGTCATTCCATTTCCGATGGTATGTGGAACGTCACATAACTCCTCACGGTTAGAGAGTTATGACCATGAGAAGTTGGAGAACCCAGGTTTGGGTAATGGACCCAAGTTTATTTGATGGATAATGGTATGATTTTTTATATATTTGTAGGTAATACTATTCTATATGGATAGTACATTCCATTCCATTTCTGATGGTATGTGGAATGTCACATAACTCCTCACGGTTTGAGAGTTATGGCCTTACGAAGTTGGAGGACCCTCATATGTCATCTAGAAGCCCCAAAAGGTCAAAGCAATCAAAGTGGTTTAATAGATTTTAGAAGGTAAATAATAATGTGAAGTGATGAGTGTACTATAATTCAAAGTGAATACAAAATAAATTATTTAAATAATAAATTTAATGGAGAAATTAGAAGTGGGTTAACCCTAAAATAAGGAAAGTGGGCAAAGTGACCTAGAAGATGTTTTTAAGGAAGTTACTTGGAGAGTATAAATGAGAGGCAAGACTCTCTCATTTTAGATCACACTTGTGCATATTGAATATCTATAGGTGTCTGAGGTAACCAAAGGATATCTAAGCCAAATTTCTAAGGGAAGGTGAAGAAAATAAGGTTGGAATTCAAGGAAGGATAAATTATTTTGATGATGTTTTCTAAGGTATGTTATTTACAGGTCATCTCACCATTTTCACAATAAAAAAAATTCTAGAATGATTCAGATAGTGGAATTGCTATTCCATTGAGGAAACATATCCAAGTATCTATGGTAAAAAATTCAGCTAGTGGGTCATTGAATTTTTGGAGTTACACTCCATGGAAAATAGGGTTTGTGGCTAGTCCTGAAACTAGTCTAAAACAGGTGTTTCGGGGAAAAACATCATAAATTATTCATAACAGATCCAAATTCAGTAAGACCAAGTGTGTTGGTTATATTTTTATATCTATTCAACAAATATTATGTGTGGGGCACGCTCTACAATGTCTCTCTCTAGAATAAGCCAGAATTCAGCAAGGTATGTCATTTTTGCTATAACTCCTTTTTTGAGAGGTTCCAAGTAGTGAAACCTGGAGGAATTGCATAAAACACACTAAATTGTGTATAATTTTCAGATCTTTATTAATTACAGGTACAAAGTTATGATTATTTCAATTTAGGGTTGTTGACTAATCCAAAACTAGTCATGTGAGACTAAAGAAAAGTTTGATGAAAATGCTAGTCTCTTGTTGTTAAAGTTAAGGAAGGTTTGCAGGTATGTGATAATATACACCAGGTCTATTACAGAGTTACAAATCAGATTTGGATGATGAAATTGATGAGGGAATTTGGTTGAGGTACATGTCAAGTACATGGTTGAGACAAGTAGTTGATGAGTTGGCACATACATGAGGTGTATAGTTGATGATGTTGGTAGATATTGATGAATCATAGTTGATGAGTAGTTGATACATGATTGGTACATACTTGGCACATGGTTGGAGGCACTTGTTAGTAGTATTGTTGACACATGGTTTATGGATAATGTAGCATACTTGTATTATTAGAAGCACATATTGATCTTGGTTATGATTATGAGTTGTTGTGTTATGCTTGGTTGATGCACTTCTTTGAGAGTTGTCTTGGTGATTGATATTGGTGAGTAGATATGATTTGATTGATAACATGGATGAGACAGGTTGTTGTGATAGGTTGTTTAGACAATTTGTTGTGACAGGTTGTTATGATAGGTTATTTGTACAGGTTTGGTGCATGGTTGATGTACTTGTTCATGGTACAGGTTGAGGTACTGGTTGGTGCATGGTTGATGCACTTGTTTATGATACAGATTGATTATAGGTTCTTTGGTACAGGTTGGTGCATGGTTGATGCACTTGTTTATGGTACACGTTGATTACAGTTTGAGGTACATGTTGATGCATGGTTGATGCATGGTTCAGGTTATTAGTACAGGTTATTTGGTGCAGGTTGATTGGTACATGTTTATAGCAGTATATCTCACAGTGATAATGTGAAAGTGGTTCCATCATTCTACTTATACGTCAGGGAGGTTGGACAAGGCAAGGATAGGTGGTTGTAGCCACCTTCTGGTTGTAGCCGGAGAACATAGGGGGTTGTAGCCTCCTTCTGGTTGTAGCGAGAGAATTGGGGAGCTGGAGCTTCCCTCAAGTTGTAGCCTGAGAAACTAGGGGGTTGGAGCCTCCTTCCAGTTGCAGCTGGAAAACAAAGGAAGTTGGTGCTTCCAATGAATGTAATTCTTCAAGACATATAAGAAAAAGTATTCTGTGGTTTTCTCCCACTTTGGGTTTCCACGTAAAACATTGGTGTACTGTGTATGTGTATGATTGTTCATTTGTTCATTTCTTATTTACTCTGTAGTTATTGGATGATAATGATACATTGATATAACACTTGGATTATATGGTTAAAAAGGATTAAATTTCTATATTATTGATTCACCGCCCCTATCAGTAATCCAACAGGAACATTGTATTTATGTATGGTAATATTGATTCTTCTATCTCTTTAGATTCTACATGAGTGGATACAACATTGTGGAATCATAGAATTGGAAACATGAGTGAGAAGGGGATGCACATACTTCACAAAAGAAAAAAAAATCCAAATCTTAAACAAATTGATTTGGATTTCTGTGAGCATTGTGTTTATGGAAAACAAAACAGAGTCATATTTCTCAGAGTCAGAAAATAAAAGAAGAGTGAAAGGTTAGAGCTTGTGCATATAGATGTATGGGAACCATCTTAGGTATCAAATCTTGGTGGCTCTTGTTATTATGTTACTTTTATTGATGATGCAACTAGAAAAACTTGGGTTTATTGCATTCAACAAAAATCTGATGTTTTTTATACTTTTAAGAAATGGAAAGCTTTGGTTGAGAATGAGACATGAAAAAGGTTGAAGTGTCTCAGATCAGAAAATGGAGGTGAATATTGCAGCAATGAGTTTGATGATTACTATTCATACCATGGGATTCGTAGAGAGGAGACAGTTCTAGGAACAACACAAGAAGATGGTGCGTCAAAAAGGATGAACAGGACAATCATGAAACATGCAAGGAGTATGCGATTGCATGTTGGGTTGGCCTTACAGTTCTGGGAAGATGTCATAAATACTACAGTTTACTTAATCAACAGAGGAACTTCAAGCTCTTTGGATAGTGGCATTCCATAGGAGCCATGGATAGGTAAAAAGGTAAACTATTCATTTTTTAAGACTTTCAGTTGTGAAGCATTTGTCCATATTGATAAAGAAAATATAACAAAGCTTGAAGAAAAATCCAAGAAGTGTACCTTCATTGGATATGGTGTTAATGACTTTGGTTATCGCTTATGTAATATGGGATTCTAAAAATCACAAAATCATTAGGAGTATAGATGTCATATTCAATGAGAAGGTCATGTACAATGATTAGTTGCAGGGAAAGAAACAAGAAAAAGAAAAACTAGAATACACAGTGCTTGATGAGATCACTGAAAAAGAAATTCCAAAGGTACCATAAAATAAAAATGTACAACAATAGGAGAAGCAGGTACCTCAAAATCCTGCAAATGTTGTTAGAAGATATACCAAGTTAAGTAGACCCCCTGAACGATACTCTACTTCATTGTATTATTTATTGTTGACTGATTCTCGTGAACCAGAAAGTTATGAAGAGGCAATGCAGGTGGACACTAAAAGGAAGTGGGAGTAAGGAATGAAAGAGGAAATGGATTCCTTGGTAAATAACTAGACTTGGGACTTGGTTCAGTTTCCTGTAGGAAAAAAAGCATTGCAGAATAAATGGGTTTACATGTTGGAGGAAGAAGATGGAGGAAAAAAGTGGTACAAAGCTAGACTTGTTGTAAATGGGTTTGCACAAAAGAAAGGTATATATTTTGATGAAATATTTTCTCATGTTGTTAAAATGACTTCAATTAGGACTATTTTAAGTCTTGTGGTAGTAGAATATTTTCATCTTGAACAGTTAGATGTAAAAACAACTTTTATCCATGGGGATTTGGATGAAGAGACTTATATGCAACAACCACAGGGGTATGAGGTCAAAGGAAAGGAAAATTTGGTATGAAGGTTGAAGATGAGCTTGTATGTCCTAAAGCAAGCTCCAAGGTAGTGGTATCTGAAGTTGGACATGTTTATGATAGAACAAGGTTATAGTAGATGTCATTATGATCATTGTGTTTATTTTAATAGGCTAGAGAATGGAAGCTATATTATCTTGTTATTTTATGTAGATGACATGCTTGTTGTGGGGTCTAATATGCATGATATAATTGTGCTCAAGAAAAAAATTAGGTAATTCATTTTTTATGAAGGATTTGGTGTTGCAAAGAAAATACTTGGTATAAGAATAACAAGAGACAGGAAAAATCGCAAATTGACATTGTCTCAGGGTGAGTACATAAAGAAGGTGTTGGAGAGGTTTAGAATGCAGAATGAAAAAACAGTTAGTAAACCTTTGGCCAACCATTTCAAATTAACCAAAGAAATGTGTCCCAAGACACAAGAGGAGATAGAATACCTGTCCAGGGTCCTTTATTCATCAATGGTTGGTAGCTTGATGTATGTGATGGTTTGCACAAGACCAGATATTGCACATGCAGTGGGAGTTGTGAGCAGGCATATGAACAATCCAAGTAAAAAACATTGGGAGGAAGTAAAGTGGATTCTCAGGTATTTGAGAGGTATTTCTACTCATGCATTATGTTTTGGAGGTTCAGACATTGTTCTACAGGGATATGTTGATTCAGATATGGCAAGTGATAAAGATAACATGAGGAGCACCATAGGGTATGTTTTTACTGTAGGTGTAACAACAATAAGTTGGATTTCAAAACTACAAAAGGTTGTTGCACTTTCAACAACATAAGGAAATTATGTTGCCGCTATAGAGGCTAGTAAAGAAATGATTTGGTTACAGAGGTTTATGGAGGAATTGGGAAAGAAGCAGGAGAATAACAGGTTGTACTGTGACAGTGAGAGTGTCATTCATATTGCAAAGAAATCAACCTTCCATTCAAAGACTAAGAATATGCAGCTTAGGTACCACTTCATATGATCCATTTTGGAAAATGGACATTTGAAGTTGGAAAAGATACATACTAGCCAGAATCCTGAAGACATGTTAACAAAGGGAGTAACTAGGGATAAACTGAGTTCCTGCTCAGTTTCAATTGGTATTCAAGCATGAAGGTGAAGATGAGAAATTTTCCAAGTCCAAGGTGGATCACAGTCCAACAAGTACAACAACAGTGGAGTTGTTGTGATGAGTCTCCAAGTGGGAGATTGTTGGTTGTGGAGCCTGATTATCTTCTTGATTCATAGGTTTGTTTCAGCCATGCTTGGACCCCATTCCCTAACGGGGGGTGTTGGGGGGTGTGGGGGGGATTTCCCCCGCACAACTGTCACCAAGGGGGGCGATGATAATTTGTGTATCCCCCTTGGCGAGGGATTCGGGGGAAGCACCCCCGAAGAGAAATATTGGGAAAATTTGCCTTGTAAAATATTGTAATTTCGTAGTCAATATGGATCGTTCATTATAAGGTCGCAAATATGATGGTAGAAGTTATTTTAGGTTTTTTTCCCTAGAAGGAAACCCTCTTTTATGAGGGAATTATATTACGACTGTGTATGTGTGTGATTATTGTATTCTGAGAGATGAGACTGTGAGAAAAATAAGAGGAAGTTACAATAGGTGTGTTGTAGGTTGTATCCATTCATTTTGCTAGATAATAAAAAGGAAGGACCTGAAAATTTCTCTAGTGGACGTAGCCCACACTGGGTGAACCATGTATATCTATGTCTCTATTGTATTGTGTATCTTCTGTGTTTTATTTCCACATTTTTTTTTATTTTATTGCTCCGCGATCCTGTTTTTATAACAACTATAACTATGGTTGATGGCATTGTAGTAGATGTGTACTACTAGTTGATTGTTGCATAGTTATAGAGACATAGACTATTATTATGGTTGATGGCATTGTAGTAGATGTGTGATACTAGTTGATTGCTTCATAATCATAGGTATGACTATGGCTAATGGCATTGTAGTAGTTGTGTACTACTAGTTAATTGCTACATAGTCATACAAATGACTATGGCTGATGGCATTGTAGTAGTTATGTGATACTAGATAATTGTTGCATAGTCATTTGGATCCTGACTATGGTCGATGGCATTGTAGTAGTTGTGTGCTACTAGTTGATTTCTACATAGTCATGGAGGTTGCAAACTATGATTATGGTTGATGGCATGGTAGTAGTTGTGTGCTACTAGTTGATTGTTGCATAATCATATATACTATTGGACTGCATGGTGGTAGCTTGTGTAGCTATCAGTTGATTGCAGGAGAGAGACATTGTGTCTCTGGATAGTAGTTGTGTGCTACTTGGAGTGGTCGTGTACCACCAGATAGTAGTTGTGTACTACTATGATTGGCACAATCGTATTCTACTAGATGGCATTGTAGTAGTTGTTTGTTACTAGTTGATTTCCATGGAGACTACTAGTTTACATTGGAAGTAGTTGAGTGCTACTTGATTGCGGAGACTGTGACAGATGATTCGAGCTACGGATGGCATTATGGTAGCTATGTGCTACTAGCTAATTGTAGAGTAGTTAGTGGACTACTAGATGAAGACATTGTGAAAGATACCTCCCTAGCTAAGAGAGAGTGTTGATGTTCGGTAGTTGCGGGAGGATCTTTCCCTCCTATATGACCTTTCTTAGATGTAGAGAAGATTCTGGAAGTAAGAGATCCATTGGATAGATGTTGAAATACCCCAGAACAGAAGTCGGCCTAGAAGAATAAAGAATAATGAAAATACACCTTCCCAAAAGAGAAGTCGGCCCAACTAGAAGGGAAGGAAGAATATAAATAAGGAGGCATTGTAGCTCATTTGTTCACTCACTCACACTCTCTCAAGTACATAGAAGCAAGGCACAAGTTTGGAGAAGGTGACGCAGCTGCTGCAGTGACTCAATTTCTTCTTGTTCAGTCTTTTGGTATCTCTCTCTTGTGTGCTACTCCTTGAGGAGGTGCGCTACCTTGGTATAGTGATGTTGCTACAATTGTGGTGGTATTTTTGGTTGAGCTATCCCTTGAGCTATGGTTTATCTGTTTGGACTTGCTTTGTGAATGAAATCTATCTAAGAAAGGTTGTTGGGTTTTTCCCCCATTTGGCGTTTTCCCGGGATAAATCTCTTGTGTTCTTTTTGTCTCTCATTTATGATGCTACTACTCAATACATGATATATATATGTTAATGGTAATGAAGTAAAATAACACTAGTAATTCTAATGCTCTGTAAATAAGGAAAATCTAACACCAATACTAAGGGCACAATTCATTATGGCTTGAAGTATGTGGGAGGTGGTGAGTTGGTGTTGCATGGATTTGTTGATTCTAACTAGATAAGAGATGCAAGTGCTAGAAAGAACACTTCAAGATTTTGTTTAATGTTGGGATCAAGTATGATTTCATGGTTCAAGAGGAAATATGAAACTATTGCACCTTGTTGAGTTGAGGAAGAGTATATGGAAGCTAGTTCTACTAGTTGTGATGTCATTTGGCCTCATAAGTTGATAAGAGAGTTCAAATAATCAAATATTGGAGCCTCATCATGGTATAATGTGAAAATTAAAATTATATTAGAGTTTTTGAGGATCTTGTGCTTCATGATCAATCCAAGAACATGGATATCCAATATCATTTACCCACATATATTTCAAAAGGGAACAATGATCCTCGAGTATGTTCTTTTAGATTTGCAAGTTTTATACATTTTGATCAAGCCTCTATATAAGGGAAAGTTCAAGATGTTGAGGGAAAGACTTGGTGTTATGGAGAATACTTTCCTCACAAAGAGGGAGTGCTAGTTTACTTGTTGCTCTAAAGTATTATGTTTCTCTATCCAACCACAATGTACTCAACAAAACTTGTTCTAAGATGTGATCATGACTTATATGTTTACTGTTGTGAGTGAGATGATGCATACGAGGTATTATAGGTATGTGCACAACATTTTTTTAGGATTCCAATAGTGAAGGTGAATGAATGCATGTGCCATCTAGAAATATATGTGTAATTTATGCCTTCATTTCAGTTCTAAAATTAGAATACATGTAGATTAGATTTACATAGGAACAATTCACTAAGATATTAGGGTGTGTGTGATGAAGATTATTCTACTTCAAGAAGGGTACACTTCCCAAGGAGATGTGGGCACCTAGTTCACTTCAGTTTGGTGTTATTTTCTTAGTTGTTCTATTAATGCACGAAGACATTCTACTCTCACTATCACATAGAATTAGATTTTGACACTGTCAAAATTGATGTGTGTGGCCCAAATCTATCATTATCCCTTCCACTTGTTTAAATATAAGAGGTCACTCCATTCTATTCATTTAGTTTTGCTTTGGGATAGTGATTAATGAGTTGTTGTAGTCTTTTATTCTTTTGAGTTAATAAAGAGTGATGTGAATGGTTACTATAATTTTGTAGCTTCTTGTTCTTATATTTAGAGTTTTATATTTGCATATCTAGAATGCTTCATCTATTGGATAGGTTACATATTTTTAATTTCCTATATTAAAATATTATCATATCTATCATGCTTCATCTGTTGTTTTTTAACAAGAACTAATGGATTTGCATTAACAAAAAAGTGTGGTTGAAACTCGCAAAAAAGTTACAATCATAGGAACCTAGATAAGGTCATGCCAAATTTCTGAAAATCTTAAGAGCTACCTATCCCGACTACTTATGAATACAACATTATTTCTTTAACAATGTTGCTTATACAATGGTGCACTAAGTAGATGCTTCATATATTGTTTTAACCGATTTCACAGTTTTAATTTCTTATGTTAAGATATTAAAAGTTAGAAGTACATATCTTCTTATTATGTTAAACATGAAACTTATAAAATGTGTTGGTTCAAAGATTAAAATAAGGTGTGTGAAGAACTACAATAAACTAACCATGGTAAAACTCCACTACTACATCCCAATCAACCATGAATTGCTATTGTGAATTATTCTTATCCCTTCAAAATAAAGAAGTCAAAAGTGACATGTTGAAATTCTTCACAACCTTTTAAATACATATGAAATAATTGTCCCATGTCTCATATTAGATTATATTTCACATGTATAATCATTTTAACATAGAGTATCACATTTAAGTTTCTATCCATTGCCTTTTGAGCTTGGAGGATACACAAACATAATTCCTTGTTTATTTATTTTCAAGGGCATATTCAATATAGTGTGTGCCTGTGGCATATGTGTATACATGGTACTAGCTTAACTAAAATATATCTCTCAACAAACCCCTATGTATAGAAAATGTAAGGTAAAACCAACAAAGCCCGATTATTCACGTTTAACAACATATGATTGAATCATCCTACATTAATATTTGCACCATAGGGATTAACAATGAACTTCAAGGTTACTCACCTTCTTAAATCCCCCTCTTTAGGTGTCTATTTATGGCTTTGCATATGTCAAAGCCTTTCCTATCAATGCAAGATCTAGTTCCAATTGTGTCTAAGTGTTAGACATCATAAGTAATAGGTCTCATGAGAGTTGGGAGTAAACATGTCTCAAGGTTTTATATGCCCAAGTTTCTTTAACATGTTTCAAGGTTTTATGTGCCCAAGTTACTTGTTGACATACAAATTAGACAAGTGAGTGCAAGATATATACCTAATTGCATCTAAGTATTAGAAACCATGATTGGTAGGTCTCATGAGAGTTAAGTCTCAACATGCCATACGGTTTTATGTGCCAAATATACCTATGGTCATCTCAATTAAACATGTGAGTGAAAGACCTAATCCCAATTGCATCCAAGTGTTGCTAGTAGGTCTCATGTAAATTAGGTGTCAAACATATCTCAATGTTAGAAACCATGATTGGTAGATCTTGTGAGAGTTAGGTGTCAATATGACTTATCTCAATGTTAGAAACCATGATTGGTTGGTCTTGTGAGAGTTAGGTGTCAATATGACTTAAGGATCTATGTGCCCAAGACACCTTTTGTCATATTAAGTAGGTAAGTGAATGCAAGACCTAAGCCCAATTGCATTGAGTGTTGCAAGTAGGTCCCATGTGAATTAGGTGTAAAATGTGCCTCAATGTTTTATGTGCCCAAGTCACCTTATGCCATCTTAATTAGACAAGTGAGTACAACTTTCTAGGCCCAATTGCATTGAAGAGATATTAGCATGTAAGACACCTTTATTTGTAGGTATCATGAGATTAGTTAAGTGTCAACATTGAAGTGTTACTAGCATGTAAGACACCTTGATTGGTAGGTCTCATGAGACTAGTTAAGTGTCAACATCGAAGTGTTACTAGCATGTAAGACACATGATGGGTAGGTCTTATGAGATTAGTTAGGTGTCGACATGCCTTAAGGTTTTATGTGCCCAATTCAATTTTTGTCATCTTGATTAGATATGTGAGTGAAATGTTGGGTTGTTATAATCTTTGTAGTGAAAGAATAATCAACCAACTACCTAGTAGAGGTGGATCGACTAGGTGATAAGTTGATCGACAAGTTAATTCGATTTGATGGTTAAGTTGATGTTGAAGTGATTGAATGGGAAGTCAAAGTTGAAGTGATCGACGAGAAGTTGAAAGGTCAACCAATAAGAGGTCAGCATGAGGTCAAGTGACAACCGACTTGAGAGAGACTATACATAATATGAAACATGTATTACTATTACTATTATTATACATGTTTAGGTAGTGTATATTGTAACAGTTTTTCTCATCATCCAATTTTATTAAATTCCCAAATAAAAAAATCTTACTATAACACTTAGACTGTAATATCCTTGATTCCGCTGATCAAGATATTTTCTACTGATCTATTATTCTGTCTTGCAAATATGATACACTGGGGGTTTCTGGATTCATTTCAGTTGTATGTTTGAGATCTTGATGGTTATTGCATGTGCATGTGGGTTATTGCATGTGCATGTTGGTTATTTCATGTGCATGTTGCATATTTAAGGTTTAAACAACATATAAAGGATGCATGCATAAGTAAAGAACATCAACTGCCCAATATCATATATTATGCGGTTCGAGCATGGAGTTACAATAACCTATTGGAAATATAGAATATAAACATCATCCATATCTCATGGATCAGTACTAGAATACAATCAAATAACATAAAAATACTAGTGATCAGAAGATGATAGTAGATCTAATGCATGCATGAATAGATCGACGAAAATATGCGATTCCGGCAAATTATGGTAACCGCTACCAGCTAGAAAACTCATCTGAAATTTCAGACCATCGAAATACGCTGGAAACTGCTCCAAAAGAAGTGCCCTGGCCTCTAAACTGAAATGAGTGAGTGTCGGATCTCGAATCTGGTCTCTAAGGCACTGGATCTAGACCCGTGGGGGATTTTCGCACCTCCTAGAGCACTGGTTGTGCCCCAAAGGATTCCACCAATGGAATCTACTGCTATATGGCTCAAAATGATCATCTCACCAAATAAGGAAATGGGTCGGAAGGATTTGTCCGGATCTTCTCTGAAACTCTGCATGCAACACCAAATGTATGTCTGGAAGAGTTGCGCCCTAAATGGCTGAATGAGTTGATATGCAAAATTCCACCATCAAAATCTAATGATAGATGGCTCAATAGAAGCGCCCTCACTGGATCTCAAATGGGTTGGAAGGAAACTACAATCTGGATACGGATCTTATGCAACTCTCCAAACCTTCAAACTGACTTGCGCCCTCACTGGCTGAGCTACGCACTCTGCAATAGATACTCCTGAAAAGTACAGTGAAATACCTAGATGGTATCTCTGATGGGCTAGGGTGTGTCTCTCAACACAGAAACCAATCAATGGTGGTGGTTTCCTCTAGAAATCCACAAAACAGTAAGGTCGTCTCTCCTCCTCCTCTGGAAACTCTCAACATCAAATCATAACAATGCATAATCAATTAGGTTGCTTTACCCTTCCTTTATAGCTTCCCAAAACCCTAATTTGTTGTTGACCTTTTCCCTCCAAGTGGCTTTTACTTTATTTTATTATTCCTTGATTAAATCACTTAATTAATTAATTAATTAACCATTTTACCTCTAAAAAGTGATTTGTCCATCCTGATGGCTTCTCCAGCCACTAAAATCCACTTCTCATCATCTCATCCTATAGTGCTCTTTCTCCCAATTCCAATGATCTATTACACTAAGAGGTTTCTCCAAGTAATATGCTCATTATGACCTTCTTAGTGAATTTAATTAAGATATGACCCATAGTAACTCAAAATTACTGAAATCGTCAGAATGCAATGAAACCAAAGCTCAGCTATGCGGAATGGATCCTGATGATGATCGATGCAAGTCGGGCCCAACTAAACCCCTCAATATCTCTCAAAATATTTGTCACCCCTATCTGGCTACTCGGGTAGGCATAACACTCTGAAATGTTGTAATGTTATAATGTCCCAAAATGGGGACATTATAGTCCTCCCTGCCAAAATATTGCTTATCCTCAAGCAATAACTGAATCCAACTACATATGATATCGGGGTCCCATATCCACCTGTGTGAGACAAGGTAGACTCCCCTTAATATGTGGTCTCTCCAAGTGCTCACCACACATGACACCCACATACTCTTGATGAGTAGAATGATCAATGGCCAAAGAATCTTAGTCAACTCCCCAAGCAACCACTCTACTCGAAACTCAACTCGATCAAACACTGAACTACCAAGCACTCCAATCCCTGGATACCATATTAGAATGTGAATTGCAATGCCCTGTGGAGTATATGTTTTTAACATATCAACACCATGAGTCTCCCACACATAAAAGATGGCCTCAACCTGAAATGGGTCTATCCTAACAGACCATACCAAACTCAGCATGGCCCCCACCAACTGAACATGTTGTTTCCCTAGTGAGGTACTACAAGACCTCAATGAATCACCAACGAGTGATGTGATCTCCCCAATACTGAAACTCAATGGAAAATCAAAGTGACTTCCCCCTGCAAACGTCCGCTCGTCTCCATCAGTCAATGAAATGCCCAGCTTTGTAATCCCAGGGTCCCATGCTAGTCTCTGACAAGGACCATCATGTTGATGTTGCTCTACTCTGATCATGACTGTCTGCTCAAAGTATCCATACTGAACCCTCCACGCATGGATCCTCATAAGATGAAACAAATTATCGATCCAATGGACTCCAGGATCCCATGTCAAATTTGGAAGCTCATCACTTCCAATCCCCACTAACTATTGGTGTGCCCTACTAGTAACTGTTGAAATCCATCCACCCTCATCCCAGTGAGAGTCTGAATATGTAGAAACCTTTGATTTATCCTCTGTCCCATGGCCTAGGATACTCTCCATCATGCCTAGGACCTCAACTGTCTGCCCCTGATGATCCACCCCTGTCCTGATGTATGCAATAAAGACACTCCTGTCAGGTGGTCTTAGCCTACCAACTCTCCATGTCTCTTGCCACTGTCTAGCACCCCCTATGATATTGTCAATGATAAAAGTGTCGGGAAAGGCTATAATAAATATCTGCACCCAGCTGTAGGAATGGAAAGTATCATATGCTTTGGTCAATCCCCAGGATTGGACCAAAAGCTCATCCACTAGCACCCATCACTAATACATTTGGGTCAAATTCCGACGGCGCATTCGACGCAATTGTCACTTTCTATTGTCGGAAGACTGAAAAACCGTGGACCCCCTCAAATGTCATTTCACAGGACGTCATTTTTCCGACGACCTATTTTTCGTCTGTATTGCGATGTTATATGACGCCACGTGTCATCATAAATTGGATTGTCCAACGCCATATTGATGTCGTAATACCGACCTCTAGGTCGTGGCAATACCGACGTTGTAAACATGGAAAAAGGGACATTTCAAATGTGGCAATATCGACGTTGTAAACATAGCAAAAGGGACATTTAAAACGTGGCAATACTGACGTTGTAAACGTGGAAAGAGAGATGTTTCAGACGTGGCAAGAGAGACGTTTAAAAGGTGGAAAAAGAGATGTTCTTAAGGTGGCAAGAGAGACGTTTTAAAGGTGGCAAGAATGACGTTTCAGAGGTGGCAAGAGAGACGTTTCAGAGGTGGCAAGAGAGACATTCTGAAGGTGGCAAGACCAATGGGATGAGGTATTAGCTCTGATGTGGTTGCTATGGGAGCGACACTCTTGGACGTGGCAAGAATGACATCCATCACGTGGCAAGAGCGACAACCTGGAGTTACTAGCTCCAACGTGGTTTCTATGGGAGCGACAATCTTGGAGGTGGAAAGAGAGACGTCTTTAATGTGGCAATAGCGACGGGAAGAGAGTGAAAGACGTCGCAATTGCCACCTTTGTGTAGGTATTTAAAAAAAAAAATACAATATCAATATCAAGACCTAATAGTCATTCCAAGCCCAAAGGAGGAGTAAGTCATATAGGTGTTAGCTAGTGACCCACTTAATAGTTTCCTTAGGCTTTCCCTCGCACTAAAGGTTGGGTTTTTTCTTTCGAGTGTGTCTAAGAGATAAAAAGACCTAATATGGTGAATGAACTGACATTAAGTTCATACATGTCTAACAGATCCTTCAAACTTTTACCCAATGAAACATGTTGTCACAGCTTCTATCCTAATGAGATTACTCTTGGTATCATCTCCACAAGCATGAAGACCTAAAATAT
>ML779704.1:412389-460284 GCA_009831015.1 Picea engelmannii | reverse complement strand
TAATTTGGAAGGGATGATGGAATGAATGACATGTATCCCTTACACTTGCTAGGCGACAATGCAATGAATATAATCAGGATGTGTAAAAGAGTTTTTCATGTTACATTATTGCACGGTTCTTCTCTAATGTCATAACTTGCATTACCGATTTCCTTTTGTCCATGTTGCATTGCGTATTATTGCACGGTGTTTAACTATCGGGAGAGGCGACGTTTAAAGCATATATGTGATATGTGATGATGTAATGAATACCATCAGAATCTCATAACTTCCATGATGTGATTGATGTAATGAATATAATCATAAGTTTTTTCAATTTATAAAAAAGTTAATGTTTAATAATAATAATGTAATTTTAAGGTTATGATCAAGTTAGATATCAAATTGATATATGAATGAGATTTAAATCTATAACATGATAGTACACATATATTTATTAAGTAATCGTTCATTCAGAAAATTGATGATGTAATAAATATAATCAATATCTCGTGATTATCAATTGATGTGACATTTAAAGCATATATGTGATTGAGGTAATGAATATAATCATCTTGTTTTTTCAATTTATAAAAAAATAATGTTTAATAATAATAATAATTTAATTTTAAGGTGTGGAAGTCAGAGATCAAATGATGTATGAATGGGATTTTTTTATTTGTCCACCTTAAATCTATTGAGATGTACATGTCATAATCCCCCATTTGAACTTAAGATCTTAGACAAGAAAACCTATATTATTAACTAAAGTTGCACATATTCTACTCCTCCTATAACCTGATAGCATAAAGAGATTTATTAAATAATGGATGATTCAAAAAAATTCTCTTATTAGGTAGAAAGGCGTACACCTATTGATAATGGGCACATTTAATAGGTTTTTAGTGCTTAATCAGTTTTGTATGGACGAGATTAAATATTGATTGAATATTCTTAGTCGTCCAAATAAATCAATGGTTGTGATTTCAACCACTAACTTCCTCACTATTATAAAGACATCCGTTTACATGTTTATTTTTTTACTTTTACTTGATCATATTTAAAATTTACTATAGTGGCTAGCTGATTATCACTTCTGAGTGATTAACAAAGATTAAATTTTTGTTAAAGAGTAGAGAGATGTGAACATGATGTTGGAATAATGTAGAAATTAGGATGCTTAGTTAAGATTTACCTAACTAAGTGATTGTGGGTTGTTGTGTGCCTGTCCAATTTAGGGTTTGTTGGTGGTTTCAGATCCACCTTTGTAGGAGGTTAGTTCAAGGTTGTTGTGAACACCTTGTGCTATATATATGTAATTGATTTACATTAATTAAAACAACATAGATTATGTGAACTTAGACTCACTGGTGATGTGCCCTTGTGGCCTCACTTTATTGAGATTAATTGATCTCTGATTTTAATTTGGTATCAGAGCATGGGAAAAGAGAGCCATGGTGCATCTTTGTGCACTCTGTGTGGAGACCGAGGGCGTCGAGGAAATCAGAAAGGAGGCAGATCGTTGTATGTTGTGTAACACATGCTGATGCCCGAGTTCGAGAATCGTGGCATCAAAGTTCTGGCGTTGAGCTGCGACGAGGCAAAGCGACACAAGGCGTGGATTGAAGACATCGAGAGCTTCAGTGAAGGGAAAGGCAAGGTAACTTACCAGAGTAAAAGAGCCACGCGACTGCCTTCTTGTGAATGCATGTGAGCCCGTGTGAAGGGCCATTGAAGCCTGTTAAATATCCACCACAATCAATCAATGGTGTGACAACGACTTGGTGAAGGACGCAGTGGTCAAGGCCTCGTGAATAAGGGCGTTGTATTTGCTAGTGCAAGGGCCGTCAGAGCTGGTGCAAGTGCGCTGAGATATCTGTCTACACCTATGCGTGGAGAAGGAGAACGTCGTTGTCGTTGGTCCGATGCGTGTAGGAGAGGTGCACGACCTTCTTTGTCAGAGAGGTTGTGCGACCTGAGAGTTCGCTCACAACCTATGCGCGGAGGAGATCACTGCCGCACGGATAATTCTTGGAGATCGTTGGTTGAGAGCTTTCGGTTGGGAGAGACCGTTGTTGTGTGCGCCCATTTGAAAGATCGTTTACTGGTATTTTTTTTTTCCAGCCCAGAGGAGAAAGGACTGTTGAGGTCTGCTGTGAGAGAGCCGCTACCTTCCATACGCTGAGAAAACGAGCAGAAAGATGGAGAGGACCATACACTGGAGTGGATGGGTAAGTTCGTTGACATAAGAGCTCTCGTGCCAAAGGGCGGACTAACACAGCCAAGGTTACGATTTAAGGTGCTTGCAGATTTAAGGTGAGGCCGCATGGTATAGAAATATTGCTGCCAACACTGCTGTTGGAAGATCGTTTGCATACCTTGAAGACTAGAGAGTGAGCCACCTGTGAATGAGAGGTGTGCTTGGACCTAAGGCAAGAGGGCCGTAGAGCCAAATTCCTGAAGAGGAAGTGTGTATCATTAATTAATTATATCATTTGCTTCCTGTGCAAATAGATATCTCCTCATAGCAATTATATATTTATTATGCAAGCCTTTAATATATAAAGTCGATTTTGTTAAGTCACATAGTGTTGGCGTGTTAAAGAAGCATTGTCGTAAAGGAGAAATTGGACGTGTATGACAACCGCCATTTCTGTAGTGAAGCAACTACCAATTATTTTGTATCTGCGTTATTGAATTGGAGGAGCCCGTGAGCCCGTGGATAGCGCTGGAACTGTGTGGAGACTGAAGGAAACGTCGTGAAATGTCGATGAGTCTCGTCTCACTTACAATTGAGAGATCAACCTATGTAGAACCCCTTGCCTGGTGTTGTATACATGGAGGAGTCAGTCCGGCAGGTCGATGTAGCTTGCGACTTTGTGTTGTCAAGGAGTCGACCATAGTGAAATCGATGACTGAAATAGATGAGCATGATTTCATCCAGCGGAAGGTGAAGTTGTAATGGGTTATCAAAGAAGATTGAAACAGCTCCGGAGAGAGCTGAAACACATGTGGAGGAAGAATCAGCAAGAGGAAAGATATTTTGCAGGTAAATATAAAGTGTCTTCAGCAGTAGTCGAGGAACTCATACCTGATGGAGACCAGGATCAGATTGTGGATCTGGAGCAGATTGATGAAGATGAAGAAATCAATGCAATAATGAAAAGGTTAATGCCAGTTTTACCATCATTTTCAGGTAACAATTTTGATCTTTGGAAAATGAAAATGGAAGGTTTACTTGGATTAGTAGATTTATGGGAACTTGTTCAAAATGGTTATGAAGATCCTACTAAGAAGATAAGAGATAAATTAACATTATATCTTGTTAGTTCAACATTGAATAATGACATCCTGTCTGCTCTGTTATATGAATTTGGTGAAATAGAGAATGCAAAAATGTTTTGGGATAATCTAGAGATGAAGTTTAGTGTGAGGGGGAGCAAGATAGCTAAAGACGAAATTAATCACGTCACTGTTGTTGAAAATGGTGAGTGTATTGACAATCTTATAACTGAAATAAAGACTGGAAATGATTGATGATGAAAGTGTGTATGTAGTTGATTGTGATAATGAGAATGAAAACCTTGTGGAGGACGATCTCTTTGAAGGAGAGACATATGAAGTCAGATTTGATGAAGGCAATTCATCTAATGAAGAGTGGTGAAAATTGATGCATGAGAAACATCTTATTGATGAGTTATTGTTTGGTGAGAAGAATGGTCCATTTGCATACACAAATCAAGTGGAAGAAAACTTTACTATTGCAGAGAAGGAAGATGAACAAGAGAAAAATCAAAAAGCTCTCTTAGAAGAGCAAAATGAAATGAGCAAAAATTGTATTGATACTCTAATGAATGTTTTTGAGTGTGTAGGGTTTGCTAAGGAATAATGTGATGTGAAGCACTTAGGTGAAGTGCCAGATAAGTTTGATGAAGAATTAGAATTTATTACGGAATGGCTTCAAAAGCCATATTATGATGAATGCAAAGAAACATTAGATTATGATGAGGACTGTATGGACACTGAAGAAGAAGACTACATTACTGATATAGAAATTGAGTCAGTTTTTATAAAGTGGAGTCCTGAAGAAATTAAGTATTACTATGAGCTAATGTTGCAAGAGTCCATTGAGCAGGACATTGCTGATTGTATCCAGAAATGGGAGCAACATATTTATGTGGAGTTGGAAGCATTTGCGAACATTAAAGACAAATGTTTTCAGGATAAAGAAAATGCAAAAGTGTTGAGGACAAAGCACATTAACCAGAAATCAAATTCCAAACTGCCGAGGAACAAAGAAAAAAGGGCTATGAAGCAGAACAAAGTCAAGATGAAACATATATGGAGTAGCAAGCCAAGGAAGAAGCTCCATCTACATCACTATCTAAGATCAAGAAAGGTTAAGATGAAATTGTTAATTTGTAAGCTTAGCTAAGACTGAGACCAGCAAGCATGTTATGTTCTGCTATGTTATGTTTGGTATAAAATCCATTTCTCCATTAAGGGGGAGTGTTGGAATAATGTAGAAATTAGGATGCTTAGTTAAGATTTACGTAACTAAGTGATTGTGGGTTGTTGTGTGCCTGTTCAATTTAGGGTTTGCTGGTGGTTTCAGATCCACCTTTGTAGGAGGTTAGTTCAAGGTTGTTGTGAACATCTTGTACTATATATATGTAATTGATTTACATTAATTAAAACAACACAAATTATGTGAGCTTAAACCCACTGGTGATGTGCCCTTGTGGCCTTACTGTTATTGAGATTAATTGATCTCTGATTTTAATTCATGAAACTTAAAAATTTACATTTTATTTTATGGACCATATGAAAGTGTGCTTTTCATTTTATCGTTCGGGTTAAAATTTTACCAGCCCAAACTTTTGGGCGTTCACCATTCACGAGTTTGCAGCTGTGTTAGTACATATTATCTCCGGCTTTTTTCACGATTAAGTAGTTTGCAGCTGTGTTAGTACATATTATCTCCGGCTTTTTCCACGATTAAGAAGATAACATATGCTTTCAACGTAATTAGACAATCACAGGACACCAACTCACCAGATTAGATAAGGAAAATTTTACTATCATTATTTTGGCCGACTACCACAACGTACGGGGAGTGCTTAAAATGTCAGCTGAATCACTCATAACCGGCTGAATAGTTCATACCCGCCGGAATTTGACAACGAAAAATAATATAATAAGAAGACATAACCATTCGTCACGCGTACGTATTTGGCACCTAACATATATCAGAGATATGTGATGATATGAGGCAGAAAATAAAACAACCATTTTTGGTCATTTGTGACGATGTGATCCGAATAACCAGTGCCTGTCAGTGTGTCATGCTGACGCTATGCCTTCATATGGTTGGAAAGTGATAATGAATGAATTCTCTTATGTCATAACTTCCACTACCTATCGGAAGATGCGACAATGTGTTATGTGATGATGTAATCAAGATAATCACAATTTAATGCTTTAATTACGTCCAAAGGTTTATACCTATTTACAATTAAAAAGGTTTTATATGGACCTGATTTAATTTGTTTAGAATATTTTTAGTTGTCACAATAATTTGAAGGTCAAGATTTTATAAATTATTTTTATTGTATGGTAAAACATGGCTCTTAATATAGATTCTTAAGTTTTTGTGGTGGACGTTAGAAAAATGGATGCTCCGATGCTTCACGGTCGTCTCTGTAGTTAGGGTTAAACCCTAACATCCTTTCTTTTTGCAGCTCGGCCTCTTGGCCGCAGTTGTTCTCTCTTCAATGGCGGCGTTGGCTTCCACTCGTAGCGGATTCAGTCGCAGTGGTTCTATTCATCACGGCTTTGTTGATCAACCATGTGTCTTTCTTTCTCCCGATCCTTTGGGTAGCGTCTCAGACTCTTACAGTGAGGTTGTTAAATCACAAATAGCAGCTTGTTTTCCCCCATTTGTTCCATGCTCGGTTAAAGAAGCTCCAACAATTTCTCTTCTCATGGGCTGCGAAGCTGAAGATGAAGAAATTTACTTCCGGGGAAATGCTTTAATCTGTCAGTTTAATGGGATTTGTCCGTGGCTTGTGGATCTCAACCCATTGGAAGCCTCTCATCAAGGAAGATTTATTCATTCACCCCTGCTTGAAAGGTTTTTTCATTGCAAAGTTTGATCTTGCAGCAGACCGGGATCTGATCCTTGACTCTTGCCCTTGGTTTTGGGGAAACTCAGACTTGTGCACGATGGCCTGGACTCCTTGCTTCAATCCTTTGACTGTTGTTCTTTCTTTTTCTCTAGTTTGGGTCAGACTTCTGAATCTTCCTTGCATTTTTAGGGTGAAACTTCTCTTCGAGATATTGGATCAACATTACGAAAGTTTCATTCTGCAAGCAAAGAAACTAGAATTCATAGCACCACCTCATATGCCAGAATTTGTGTGGAAATGGATTTTAGCAAAGGGTTTCCAGCATAAATTATTTTGGGCTGCAAAAACTACTCCTGGACCCAAAAGCTAGACTATGAAAGAATCTCACTGCGATGCAAGGCTTGTTTCGAAACAGGGCACATAGCAACTCAGTGCACTAAGGGAAATAGGAAGGTAGAGAAACAACAACACAAATCAACTTGGTGGGAAGGCTCCAATGAAGATCATCAACTAATTATTACAAACAACCGAAAATCTTCTCTAGAGCGAGATTCTTTGAGCCATGATTCCAAAGGCATGTTTATTGAGGAGACACCTCCGAATCATTCAAATATTGTCCCTCAATCGAAGACTAAATCTTCAACTTCTCTTGCTCCGGGAATAGAAAGTTTTAAGGCTTCAGACACTCCTAATACGCAAATAGAAAGCGAGGTTCTCCTCAGCTCCCCACCTCCTTCAAGTTGGGCAGATGAGGCCGATAAAGATGAAGCAGCATTGACACCTCCAAAGAAAACAAGTCCCCCAGATCAAGAAAATATGGGGATAATTGAATCAACAACAATATCACTATCTGTGAAACAAGGTTGAACAATAGTTGAGAAGAAGAAAAATACATCACCAGAAATACAACCAATGATGACCGGAAGTCAATTGCGAAATAAAAAATAATCATGTGTTTCTTTTGTCAATTATTAAGCCGTCAATTAGTCTGAATTTATTCATGGAAATAATTATAAAATGTAGTATTTTTGGATAACTCGAAACATAGGAAAGTGAACTTAGAATCCAGTAAGATAAATAGGAAAACTAGAGTAAGGATATTTTTTCTATGTACTTCTTTCCGACTAGACAATTGATCTTTTATAAATACAATATTAACTATTTCTATTAAAAAGAAACATAACTCTTAATTATGAGTGAAATTTATTAGTAAAATTATTTTGTTAATGATAAATTAAAGTAAATTATGATCAAATTATTTACTACATTGATGGCCCTTAATTATTAGTGAAGTTTATTAGTAAAATTAACTTGATAATGATAGCTAAAATTATGATCAAATTATTTACTACATTGATGCTTAGTTTTCACAGCGTCCATTATTGATGCTTGGAGATTACCAACAGATTCTTTCGACGTTCAGCAGTCGCTAGTTATCCGTTGTGGTAGTTTATAACACAAAGAGTAATGTTTATGATTCGTTTGTGCCCCTGCATGCAGGCGATTAGTTCATTTGAGTATTATGTATAGAATTTAATATTTTGAAAATAAAAATGATTTTTAATATTTTTATTTTATAATTAATTAAATAAAAAATATATTTATATTTAATAAAAAATAAAAAATATTTTTTAAATTTTAGATAACTATTTTATTTATAATATTAAATAGTTGTAATAATATGTATACATAAACATTCTTGATAATAAATAAGTACATGTTAATAAAAAAACATAATTTGTATATGTAAAATTTTACTGTACATATTACTAAGTATTGACATATTTCTATAACAAAACAAATTATGTAACAATAATAGTAAATTATATAGCAATTGGGGATATTCTCTTTCTTTTTTCTGGAACTAGGTTGGTTTTTCATGGAGTAAAGAACCTTTACTAAGTTGGCTCTCTAGTGATATTGACAATATTTTCTTGGTTGAAACTTGGGAGCATGAAGAGTGTAAGGTCCTTCATATCTAATGATTTGTTTTGTGATCCACATGGAACAAGAAGTCCTCTCGTAGAGGGATTGGACACATAGCATGTTACATAAAAACAAACATCTCTCCCCACATCCGGCTTCCTCTCCTCACATCTGGCTTCATAAAAAAGATCCTCTCAAACAGTACATATGGATGGAGATATCTCATATTAACGCTAAGAAGATTTATATAGCAATATGTTATTTTGCACCTATTAACTCTACTTTTTATACCAAAAACAATCTAAATAAGAATTCTCTCTACAAAATCTTAGAGCAAGATATCTACAATATGAAAAATGAAGGTAGTATCCTCCTGTTAGGAAACTTTAATGCTAGAACTGCAACCAATCAATCTATTATTTTAAGCAATGAATCCAACCCTAATCCTCTTTAACTAGATGAGGATCTTATCTTAGCTAATAGTTACAAAAGAAACTGTGAAGGCCTAATCGAGAATTTGTTTGGTACTGAGCTAATCAACATCTGTAGTTCTCAAGATTTAATAATTTGCAATGGTCTAAAGAAGATGCCAAATTCTAACAGGATGACTTGTATCCATGGGCTAGGTAGCAGTGTTGTTGGTTATGTAATGTCAGATATCCTCATATACAACTAAATAGTAAACTTTGATCTTTTAGATGACCATGAATCTGACTCTGATCATAGACCTCTAACCCTAACTCTTAACTTTGTCAGGCATAAAATCTTTGTAGAGGAGCACTCTGACAACTAAAGGCACTTGATTTTTGACAAATAAATGGTCGATCTCTTCTTAAAAGACTTAATCAATGCTTTAAAAATCATATCACATCTAAACAATATTGAAGTTGAGTGTCATAATTTTACATTTCAACCCTCTCGACTTCAATTAACAATTTCTCTAGTGAGGTGCTACATAAAAAGAAAAGAAACACAATTAACCCTTGGTACGATAATGAATGTAAAATTTCTAGAAAATCCATTAGGGATGTGTCCAATGAATCTTTAAAATATGATAAGATAAATAGATACAAAACCATTATTAAACGAAAAAAAAATGATTGTATAAATATAAAGGAAGAGAAGCTTTTGCACCTATTTAAAATAGATCCTAAGAAATTATGGAGGAAAATTCTAACTTGTAAAACTAAAGAAAATAATAAGATTTTCTTGAGGGATTGGAATTTCTACCTTAAAATTTATGTGAATCCCCAAACATCATGGACAACATGCCAAGAAGCTCTACAAGGGATGAAGTGTTTTCTATAGAAGACATTAAGTTTAGGGTTAAGCGGCTCTCAAAAGGAAAATCTAAGGACATTGAAGGTTACCAAGATGAAATATTAAAAATTGGAAGACCTATAATCATCCCTCACATGCATAAGCTCTTCAATTTATCTATCTAGCAAGGCTTCCCAAAACCTTGGAATCAAAGCCTCATTGTACCTATTTTTGAAAGTGGGGATAAAATAAATCCCTCTAATTATAGGGCCATTATGATTAGCCCCATTTTAGCTAATCTATATGGAAGTATTTTGGAAAAGAAGATCAACACATGGCTAGAAAGTCATGGAAAAAGAGCTAGAGGCCATGCTGGGTTTAGAGGCTACCATTACACTCTGGACCACCTTGTTACATTTAGGGTCATTACGGAGGAGTGTTGTAATGATAAAACATATCTCCTTTGTTGTTTCATTAGTTTACAAAATATTTTGACATTATTGTTGGCACAGGGGCAGACCTAGGGTTCAACTCTAACAATGCACAAATATACCCTAACTACTAGCCTTTTCGGAAACACTTCCGAAGCAAATGCAGTCTCACTTGAAGTAGCAATAGGGGGTTGCAGGAAACAGGTGTCTACAACTAGAGGAAATGAAAGTGGATCTAAAAAAATAGCAACACAACAGCTAGATATCAATTACCAACTTAACCCACTTCACACAGTTATATCTCAGATCTAACTCTATGATGCAATAACATAATAACATAAGGTACACCAATCCCACAGAACAACAAGATATACGTGGTTCACCCTCTCCCTAGGGCTACAACCACAAAACTGTGTTCTTGATATTATATGAAAACATACAGTTTTATCTGCATTCTTAGCTTGCATATCTCTCTCTCTTTCTCTCTCTCCCCTCCCTACGCACCCAACTGCAGGGTTGATTGTCGCACCCAGATAAAGATCTTACAATACTAGAAGGCTCTCACACAGAACACTTCTCTCTCGCACAATACACAATGAACAACAACAACAACCAATGACGAATAACCAACTCTCAACGAACCCATCCCAGGTCCTATAGACCTTTATTTATACATTACATGACAAATTCTAGGTGTCAAAACCCTAGATCCAAAACCCTAGGTGTCTATAACCCTAGGTCCTCTTTGACCCACGTTTTTTGGGCTTCTCCAGCCTATCTTTCCATCTTTTCCGCGAGGTGCTCCAAAGCACTCATTGACATCTTCTTCCACTTGCTGAGTTGTCCCTGATCCATCTTCGTCGTTGATCTGTCATCCTCGATCTTCTCGTTCAACGACTAGATTTCCCTTGCTTCTCTCCTTATTTCCTTCTTCTTTAACCACCTCGACCCAATATCAGTCAATGTACCTTTCGCATAGTTCACACTTCATCTTTTCTTTTCCTTTTTATTCGCTTTCTTTCTTAATCCATAACCAAGGGCCAACATGCCCCCAACACTCACTTGTGACTCGTCCCAAGGCACTTCAGGTCCGAATCTTCTGTTTTACTTCGACTTCGGACTGCACAGCGTAGCTTGTGCTTTCTACTCTATCCTTCCCCACTATGTGTAGACTATCTTTTCTGTGTTTGGTACCCAGTTTCAATTGCACTTAGTACCTAGACCCTTCTTCTTCTGCTTTTACTGAGAGCTGCGAGGCAACTGGTTGTCATAGTACAACTTCAATCGGCTCCCATTTACCAATCATTCCTTTCATTCTCCCTTCAAAGTATTCAATTGCACAGCTCCTCCTTCCCTGACATAGCCAACCTCATATGACCCAAGCCAATGTGTCCTGAACTTCCCTGGATGCTTCATGAACTTGTTGTCATAAACCAGTACCAGACCTCCTTGCTTAAAGGATTTCTTCTTGATGTGTCTGTCATGGTAAGCCTTTTCTTGTTCCTTTTGTACCTGCTGATGAAATCTTGCAATAAACATGTCTTCCTCCAATTCGACCAACTGCACAAGCCTTTCATGAACAATGCCAGTGTCATCCATATCTATAAATAATGCAATTCTTAGACTAGGAACCAAGTATTCCATAGGTACAACTGCTTCTAGACCATAGACCAACTTAAAGGGAGTCTACATTGTCAGTTTCCTGCACTTGGTTCTATAGGCCCATAATACTGTTGGTACTCTCAAATCCCAATCATCCCTGTTTACAATGAAAATATTTGTCAGCGTTGTCTTCAAGATCTTATTGAATGCTTCGACCATGCCATTCACCTATGGGTGGTATGGGATTTTCTTCTGATGATGAACTTCAAATTCCTAAGTCAAGGCTTCAATAGTCTTATTAATAAAATGTGTGCCTTGATTTCTCATAAGGATCTTCGGGCATCCAAACCTGGTTATGATATCACCAAATATGAATCGCGCAGTTGTAGCTGCACTACAATCCTTAACTATTCTTGCTTCTTCCCATATTGTCAAATACTCTGTCACAGTGATGATGTATCTGGCTCCTGTGCGCTTTCTTGGCGGGTTGATAGGTCCCACAAAAGCAATGGCCCATTTCTCAAATTCCTGTAAGGTTAGTTGTGGTGTTAAAGGCATCTCATCTCTTCTGGAAGGTTTCCCAACTCTTTGGCATACATAGTAGGCTTTGTAGTATTCCTCAACGTCTTTGTGTAAAGTGGGCCACTAGAGGCTCGCTCTGAGAACCTTCTGCGTTGTTTCTTTCCCTGCATAGTGTACTCATGCGATGCCCTCATGTGCTTCTGCCAAAATCGACGGTCTTTCTGCCTCCATAACACATCTCCTCAAGAGCTCATCAGGTCCCATCTTGTATAGTTTCCCATCTATCAGTGAAAAATTTGCAGCACGAACTACCAGTTGTTTCTTCTAGATAATTGTATGTTCGCGAGGTGCCATTCCTGTTGATAGGAACTAAACTATCTCGACAAAGTGATCATCAACCTTCCTGATGGACAACAACTATGCATCTGGTAGTGTATCCTCCAAGCTAGTAGGTTCCACTTCGTGTTCTAACCTAGACAAGTGGTTAGGTTCCTTGTTCATTCTCCCTGGCTTAACCACTATCTCAAAATCATATTCCTGGAATAAAAAAATACATCTACATATTCTTACCCACAACACTGAATTTTTGACTAGGTATTTCAATGCAGAGTGATTAGTGAACATTTTAAAGTGTCCTCCCAACAAGTAGTGACGAAACTTCTGCAGCGCATACACCATGGCTAAACCTTCCCTCTCAGTGGTAGTGTAACTTATCTCAGTTGTCGAAAGATTTATGCTAGCAAAGGATAACGGGTGGTCAATATCTCCTACTCCTGGTTGTGTTAACACTTCTCCCAATGGAATGGACGAGGCATCGACATGCACATGAAATTCCTTACTCCAATCTGGGAAAACCAGAATAGGCATAGTAACCATTTTCTGTTTCAATGTGTCGAAGCTCCGTTGGCATTCTTCTGTCCATTGAAACTGACAATATTTCCTCAACAACTTCTCCATGGGTGTTTTAATCTATGCATAGCTCTTAATGAAATTTCAGTAGTATCCAGTATGTCTCAGTGCAGTACGCAACTGTCTAACTGAAGTGGAAGGGGGTAGATCAACAATAATGGCAATCTTGGATGGATCTACCAACAAGCCCTACTTACATACAATATGGCCTAGAAACACTCCAAAGGGTGAAAAGAAGATGCACTTCTTCAAGTTCAGGGCAATATGACATTGCCTGCACTTATCCAACATTAGTCTTAAACATTCAATATGATTTTGCAATAAGCTAAAAACAGTCGAATCATCAAAATATGCTTCGATAAATTTATGTAGAAAATCCTTGAATGCTTCGACCACCACCCTAGAAAATATGGTTAGTGCATTCTTCAATCCAAAATGCATCACTATGTACTGGTAGGATCCCCATTCTGTTGCAAATTTGGTCTTATGATGATCTTCCTTGGCAATTCTGATCTACTGATAACCCGAAAATCCATATGTGAAGGAGTAAACTTCCTGTCCTCCAACATTATCTAACACTTCATCAGTAAATTGTGTATGGAATGTATCATGTAAACATGCATCATTTAGTTTCCTCAAGTCTACATAGATTCTGATCTCTCTTGTTTTCTTATCTTGAACCACCATAGGGCTAATCCATTCTGACTCTTCAATGGGTTCTATGATTCCTGCTTCCAACATTATGTCTAGTTCAATCTTGACTTTTTGCATATATTTGGGATTCAATCTGTAGGGTCTCTGCTTGATTGGCCTTACATCTAGTTTCAAGGGGATATTCATCTCTCCCATGGGCCCTTTAATGCCCTTCATATCAATAAACTTGGTTGGAAACAAGTCCTGATATTCATGCAGTAGTTCTGTGATCTTATCAATAGTGGCATCATCTCAATAATCTCCAACATTTGCGAGTTTAGGGGCTTGATCTATTCTAATGTTAACTTTCTTGATTTTTATTGGTTGTCCAATAAAAGGTAGTTCGAATCCTGGTCCTTCTGTTTCTGTGATTTTCACATTCCTAGGATCAACGTCTTCATTAGCATTGATATTGTAACATCCTTGCAATTTCTAAAGAGGTGCAGTCCATTCATATTCTTCTTGCTCCAAAGGGAGGTTAGGTCCCTCCTTAAAGACTTTTTGTCTTACAACTTGTAAATCTTGATCTACTATAGGGTACTGACTTTCAAATGAAAATGTGGCTACAAAATTCTGAGTCATACCTTTCCAATCTGCACTGGTGAGGTGTAGTTCCACTTGAAGATACCAATGGATATGTGTTGTATCCAAAGTGTTAATGAATTTATACACCCACTGCTCTTGAGGAATGTTTCTCCAGGCTTCCTCACAACTTCGCACATGGTCCTTCAGACAACTCTGACCTGTGTATCTAGCCTCGCACCCTTCTACTTTGTTTGAAAAATGCACTGTCATCAAAGTGTGACATTCCACCCAGTCCATGATGTTCTTCTTATATGTTCCCCACCATCTTGTTGGTGTTTCTTTCAAGGCCTCATCCAGTTCCAACAGTCTCTGTTGTACTAGTACAATTTCTTCAAATTCTGATAAGAATGTTTCTAAATTATTTAAACCATCAAATGTTGGTAGATTACTTACTTTTGTGCCAATTCAATGAACTTCCCTGGTCAATCTAGCACACCTCTATGCAGAAAATTCATGCATCTTTTTCTGCCAATTCTCTAGTGCTTGTTCTGAATCTAATGAACATGTGTTGTCACTTCACCAACTTAAATTCCCATCTATTGTAGGATTAATGTAAACCTGTTGTCTTGCTTTCAATTTGTAAATATTTTCTAGCTCATATGTGTGGTCTTCTTCTTTGATGGGTTCTGTGTATATGCGACATTCATCAGGATCCAGAGGTGCAATGACCCTAAGTCCATCACCTTCAAATGTCATTCTTCTTTTCTTTAAGTCAACCATAGTAGAATTATTGAAAGCCCAATCAATTCCTACCAGCATAGGATAAGGAAAGCTATCATGAAATATCTCAGTCACCTCGAAATCCACAAGTGCCCTTACCCCGTCGATGTCCACAAGGACATGCTCCAATCTTCCAAAGGGGATTACTACCTGTTGATTAGCCATCCTAAGCCTGATAGGGAAGTAAATCAACTTAGGTTTTCCCATTAGTGCCCAGGTCTACTTCGTCATAACATTGACTTCTGACCCTAAGTCGAAGACCACATAATCTATATCATAATCTCCAATCTAAGAATTAAGGTGTAGTTCCTTATTTGTCCTTCTCTTTTTGGATACTTGATGTACTTATCTATTCAATAGAGGGTCTATCTTCCCTGGTTCATACTATCGGATCAAGTGTTGTATTTCTCGTATGACTCTTTCATCCTTAATCAAATCAATGAATCTATACAAGAAACTAACAAGATTTCTTACCTATTTTCCTTCTCCAGGTGATGTAGACTGATCAAATGCCAGAGGCATCCCACATTCTCTCACTTATGGTTGTGACTTTGAAGAAGAATCTTGATCTCCTCCAAATTCTTTTCTGGACTCTTCAAATGTCTATTTCTCTTTTCTTGGATCAAACTCTTGTGTCTTCTCTGCAGCGCTTTTGACCCTTGATTCTTCTATGGTCTTTGCTGGAGTCAATATGTCTTCGCTTGTAGTAGTGCCTCATCTAGTGATAACAACGACTCTAGGATCCACTCCGTAAATTTCTGTTGAGATTAATTGTACTTGTTGGTTTCCTCCTCGTCTCTCCTGAAGCTTGGCTAACAATGTGGGACAATATTCTATGACATGTTCAAATGAGTTGCAGTAACTGCAAGTGGTACAAGGCTTCTGACAGTCCCTTACCAAATTTCCTGCCTATGCGTAGTCATAACTAATGATCTAACCTCGACCTCATCCTCTTCCTATGAATCCATCGTGAGGGTTGAATTTTCCTCTTCCTGGAGAGTTAAACTGCGTAGCAGTTCCTTCCTATTGTACTTCCCCTTGAATTCTATATGTGTCTCTTGATCTTTCATGCAAGAGATCGTAACCCCTACAATCCTTCTCATCCTGCCCCACAGATTTACAGAATGTGCAGTAGAGGTTTGTAGGTATCTGAACATATTTTTACATGTAGTAGCATTCACCAAGGTGATGTCTACTTCTACATACCTCACACCAAGGTATAGTAACTTGCTTCAAAGGGCTCGGGGCTCCAGAGGCCAAGTACTCATGAAATAGGGGATAGTGCTCCTTATCATGGCCCTCTGATTTACATCTGATACACCAGATGTCTTTTCTTTTATCTTTTCCTTTGTCTTTCTTCATATCTTCGACCTCCAGAGATAAACTAGTTAGCTAACTCAAAATTTGACTCATCCTTGAGCTGGATTCTCCCATAGGGGTTGATTCTAGTTTCATGGCGATCTCTAATGCCTCAACCTGCGAAGAAACCTTCTATTGCATCCGAGGAACTCTGATGTGTTGTAAGAGGGAAGCAATGAACCATTCATTATTCTCCTCATCTAGAATCTGAAAACTCAATAATCCTGTTAAGGTCTTAAACCTCTGATCAAACTCCCAAACAGGTTCAACTACTTTCTGCTTGATTTCTTTCAATTCTATAATGCACTACGACTCTGACTTGGGTTTCTAGAATTCTGTTCTCAACGTAGTTTTGATCTCATTCAATGGTTTACGCTGTGCAACTCCAGTAACAAACTTCATGTACCAGTTCAGTGCCTGGTCTCTTAAAGTAGTACTAAACTGATCTCTCTTAACTTCTTCATCACTAACATTCTTAATACTCCACATAGCTTCGCATAAAAACTAGTGCTGATCAGGATATTCAGATCCATCTCCTCTAAAGATAGGTAGCCTCATTTCATCTGCCATAGATATTCCTAGGTTTCTTGACTGAGTATGTACTGAACTACTGGTAATAGTTCTTTGAGTTCTCTGGTAACTCTGACTACTCTGGTTACTTAATGCTGTTAAAACAACATGAGGAGTAATAGTACTTACTTCGACAGTCAACGCAGTTCCTAAATTTTTCGATTCTCCTTGGCGAGGTTCTCCAGTCTTCCCTTTCTCTGCTCTAGCGGACTCTAAATGTTCCTCATTCACAACTCTTCTTCTTCTCCATTGTAGAACCCTTCATCCTGTGCCAATGGCTCATAACCCTGCTCAAATAGGTTCACCAAAGGAACTTCTCTAAATGATCTCCCATTGTGCGTGTATCCAACCTCTGTGTCGTTGTCGCTATCTGAGTTATTGAAAATTAGCCTTTCAATCTGGTCAACTACTGTATCTTCAATATGTTCTTCTCATGCGATAGCATCTTGATCTTCAACTTCAAAAAGTGTAAAAATTTTCCTCTAGGTCCCTTAAATAAATATCTCTCTGCTTGGCTATATGAATCTACTCTGTCAATAGAATACTTAGTGATGTACCCTCCAATAGTACTATCAAACTAGTGATTGACTACTCTTGACATGGCATTATCAACTCTCTTGACCTTCTTGATCAGTGTTGACATCCAAACCATAGGTGGTCTAGCTCTGATCTCAAACTGGGTATTTGCTAATCTGGCTAACCACTCGTATAGCTCCTTATGAATTCCTCCAAAGAAAATCTCATGTATATCGGTAAAGATATACTTTCCCAACCCGTCTTCTGTGCTAAGATTAGGGTTCTTATTCTGAGCCTCAACAAATTCCTTCTCTTGTTCTTCTATCCACTTCTGAATCTCTGTCTTCGATGGAAACCACCTTGACATTCCCTCAAGAAGATCTTGGTCCCGACAATGGAACCATTTTTTGGCACATGGGCAGACCCAGGGTTCAGCTCTAACAACGTACCAACAAGCCCTAACTACTGGCCCTTTCGGCAACACCTGTGAAGAAGATGTAGTCTCACTTGAAGTAGGAATAGGGGGTTGCAGGACATAGGTGTCTACAACCAGTCGAAATACAATGTGGATCTAAAACAATAGCAACACAACAACTAGATATCAATTACCAACTTAACCCACTTCGCACAGTTATATCTCAGATATAAATCTATGATGAAATAACAGAATAACAAAAGGTAGAATAACACAACACTAATCCCAAAGAACAAAAAGATATATGTGGTTCACCCTCTCCCTAGGGCTACGTCCACATAATTGTGTTCTTGATATTATATGAAAACATATAGTTCTATCTGCACTCTTAGCTTGCATATATCTCTCTCTTTCTCTCTCTCCCCTCCCTGCCCATCCAACTGCAGGGTTGATCTTTGCACCTAGCTGAAGATCTTACAATACCAGAAGGCTCTCACACACAACACTTCTCTCTTGCACAATACACAATGAACAACAACAACAACCAATGACGAACAACCAACTCTCAATGAACCCATCCCAGGTCCTCTAGACCTTTATTTATACATTACATGACAAAGTCTAGGTGTAAAAACCCTAGATCCAAAACCCTAGGTGTCTATAGCCCTATGTCCTCTTTGACCCACATTTTTTAGGCTTCGCCAGCCTGTCTTTCCATCTTTTCCACGAGGTGCTCTAAAGCACTCGTTGACATCTTCTTCTGCTTGCTGAGTTGTCCATGATCCATCTTCCTTCCTGATCTGTTATCCTCGATCTTCTCGTTCAATGACTAGTTTTCCCTTTCTTCGCTCCTTTTTTGCTTCTTTAACCACTTCAACCCAATCTCAGTCAATGTACCTTTCGTGCAGTTCACACTTCGTCTTTTATTTTCCTGTTTCTTCTCTTTCTTTCTTAATCCATAACCAAGGGCCAACAAATTTTCCCAGGAATGACCTTTGGAATAGGTTAGAAGAGATGAAAGTCCCTTTCGAGTTAAGAGTTGCTAGAGTAAGGCTATATGAGAAAGTTATTGCCAATTTTATGAACTCTAAGGGCCAGTTGGAAGAAATTTATTGTAATAGAGGAGTCAAGCAAGTTTTTCCCCTATCCCCTACCCTTTTTGGAGTCTATATTGATAAGTTATAAGATTGTTTGGAGGATTCAGGTTGTGTTGGCCCGACTCTCGCTAGTATAGTCATCATCCTCCTTTTTGTTGCTAATATTGTTCGTATGGAAAAGATTCCCTATGACCTAGGTAAGAAACTAATAGATCTCAAGGACTTCTACTCTAGCATGGGAATGACTATGAACACTACCAAAGAAAAGGTAATGATAATTAAATCCAAAAGGATCACATACAATAATTTGTTTTATGACAATAATAGATTGAAGGAAATGGCTTCATACAAGTATCTTGGAATCAATATCCACCACAATCTTAATAGGATCTATAGCATTGAAAAAAAGATAAATGGAGGGTGGAAATCTTATTATGGGATCGAAAACAATTGTAAATCATTAGACCTTTGGCTTTGGGATAAACATAAACTCATTTTTTCACACTCTTTCCACTCTGGTTATCTTATATGAATGTGAAGTTTGGTGTTGCAGTATATCTAGAGAATCTTGGAGAAAGATAAAATATATCCAAAATAATTTTATAACTTATAATCTCAAAATTAAGGGAAATACACCCTATCCTATCCTTCTCATAGAAGCAAGCATTATCATTAAGAGCATTGTTATGATTAGACACCTAGCGTACAAGAACAAGATAAACAACATGGATGACAAGAGGCTCCCCAAATTTGCTTCAAACTCTAGCCAAGACCACCAACGACTCAAGTAGGGATGGCATAAAGATGCCAAATCTTGGCTAAATCATTGGGGAATAAAAAAGAAATCCATCATGCAAAATATCAATAATATTACAAATATTATCACTTCCAAATTTAAGGATAATTTGTGGTGTGATAAATAATTAGTGGATAAAAGGAAATTAAGATACTACAAGGAGGTGGCCAACCCTAATTTAAAAGATAAAAATTACCTATCAGTTTTGAAAAGTGAAAAGAAGAAAATTAGCATTGCTAAAATAAGAACAAACTCTCACAATCTACATAGTGAAACTAGGTGTTGGACAACTCCTAAAACACTATGGGATGAGAGAATCTGTCACCTCTGTGACACTAAGTGCTTAGAAGATGAAAAACACTTCCTCTTGGATTTCGCTACCTATACCCATATTAGATGCCAATTTAAAAATATTTTCGACATTACATACCTTCCTATCCTCCTGTAACGTCCCCAACCATCAACCCAACTGCCGGGTAGTGCTACTACGTGGAACATTCTCATACTTATATATATAACATGCATATTAAATCAAATTAAAACATTTAACATAGAGTTACTACCATCATACAAACTTAAATAGAATCAACAATAATTCCACTTGCAACGAAATATATGATAATATTACGAGCATCACAGACATGCATTTTAATTGAAATTAAACACATAATGATACTTAGCTTTGAAACTGTAGTAACTCCACCAACTACATGAATACCTTCCACAAACCTCCTAGCCTTAAACCACGCTTCTCATCATGCTCAGTAGTGGGTCACCCCCGAGCTGGGACTAAGCTCCACCCAAGGCAAGGGAATCTTAGACTAGGCTGAGGTTATAGGAAAACTGCACAGAGAAACCAGAAGGATTCTCTCCAGGAGCCCTATTATTCCCACTACTTATGGACTCTCATTCCCCACATGCCTATTCCACCCGAGAGTATACACCTTCATAAGCATAGTCCATCGGTGCTTCACCTCCCTCTCTGGGTCTTGGCAACATGCCGGATCAAGAATTCTCAGAGCTCCATAGCTGGTGCTAGACTTTCTCTGGGAGAAAACCACTTCCCAACAGACTCTCTCACCTAGAGAGAGATACTCATAGGCTTGACATCCTTCCTCTTCAACCATGAGCCTGACAACCCGGTTCTTCAGCCACTTTCGACTCAGTTCCAACAAGGTATGGGTGAAAAAAAAGGTAACTGGTCAACACCACTTAGGAAAAATAGAAGGTTGCAACCCAAGGATGGGTCGGGTACGAAATCGTCTCTGCAAGTGAGGATAAGATGGGTTCACATGACACACAGGAGACACGGCTCAGTCCACGGGTTTTCGACTAGATTTCAGAGTGAGAGACAAGGAATCAATGCATAAGTCAAACATAGACTCCAAAATTTCAGATGAAGGATACATCGACTTCTCAGGAAAAACATCACAAGTTGGCTTGATGGTTTTGGGTTTCAGAACTGTGTGAGGTATGCATGCAAAGATCGGACGCAGAGGTAACACGGTTCATAAAGAGAACACAAGAATGGAGGATGAACCCCCATCACGGCTCAATTCTTGGGTTAAATTGCATGTGCCTGGGATGACACATGTCGCTCATGAATCTACATGCACTCCATCAAGTATGAATTCCCTTTTCCAGGAACTTAGGATAAAATTATACCTTTCATAGCAGTTTGGAATAATAATAAATTATTATCTCAAGGACTTAAGCCCCTAATCTCAGCACCTCTTTCCAACCGTTCAACCCCCTTTTCCCTTACCCACTTTGAGGAAGCTTATTCCCCCATCACTCTTTCTTCGTGGTTGGTCTGCACGCAGTGATGTTTAATATTTATTAATGTTCTGCATAATTACATATACAAAATTAGGGTCCTGGCCTTTAACACTTAGGCTCTCTAGATTAATAAACACATAATCCCACCAATTTATCGATACTCGGCTCACCAGCCTACAAAACATGATTTACAATTCATAAACATGATTACAACAGTGCTCATCCTTGGGGATATTACAATCCCCTCCCCTTCTTTTTGCACCGTCCTCAGTGCAACTTTTACACAACATCAACAAGATTTTCAATATATTAAAAAAGATGCAGATATTCTACCCACATAGCATCTTCATGTTCCCAAGTCACGTCCTCAGGTCTGTACCAGGTCCACTAGACGTTTACAAGCCCCATGGCTCGATTCCAGAGTTGTTTTCTCTTCTGGTCCAATATGCACACATGATGCACTTGCAGGACACCTTCTTGTTCAACCTGAATCACATTCCAATCAATTACATGATTAGCATCAGGTATATATTTCTTAAGAAATGAAACATGAAACACATTATTTACAGTTATGGATGCAGGTAATGCAAGCATATATGCAACTGGTACAATCCTTTCTAGGATTTCAAATGGCCCACAAAATCTGGCTGCCAACTTGGCACAGTTTCCCAGCTTCAGGGAACTTCTATTGGCTTTCACTTTTAGGAAAACATGGTCACCCACTTTAAACTCTATGTGGGTTCTGTTTTTATCAGCATAAATTTTGTACCTGTCTTCGATAGCCTTTAAATTCTTCTTAATTTTTAGCATTTGTTCTTGCATTTCCTTGAGAAACTCTCGTCCAACTACTTCCCTATCAGCTGGATTTTCCCAGCTTACATGAGTATTGCACTTTCTTCCATAAAGTGATTCAAATGGGCTCATCTTCAATGATGTTTGATACCCATTATTGTAGGTGAATTCTACTAATTGTAGGTAGTCTTCCCATTTAGATGGTTTGTCCATCACATACATCATTAGAATATCTCCTATCACTCGATTCACCCTTTCCGTCTTCCCATCCAACTTAGGATGATAGGTTGTACTGAAGATCAAATTTGTTCTGAACCCCTTGAATAACCCTTTCCAGAAATTTGAGGTAAATTTTGGGTCTCTATCAGACACAATTGTCTTGGGAATTCTGTGCAATCGTGCCACTTCCTTCATAAAGATGTCGACAACATCTGCTACCTTGTGAGTAGTATTTAACATAATGAAATGGGTAGCTTTCGTAATCTTTTTCACCACCACCATGATTGAGTCATGTTGCTTGCCTATTCTAGGAAATCCTGTGATGAAATCCATTGTCGCTACCTCCCACTTCCACTCAGGAATGGGTAAAGGCTACAACAACCCTGCTGGGTGCCTGTGCTTAGATTTAACCTTTTGGCACTCCATACATCTGGCGATGTATTATGCAATTTCTTTCTTCATACTTGGCCAAAAGCAATGGCTTTTGACTGTTGCCATAGTCTTCTGGTATCTAGGGTGCCCAACAAAAGGCACATTATGGATTTCATTCAAAATCATAAGTTTCAAGTCCTGGACATTAGGTATATAAATTATGTTCTTGTACATAAGTGTTTCATCAGTGTCCAATTTATAGTTTTCTACTTTATGTGGCATCTTACCTTGCTGTAGCTTTGCTACCAAATCCAAGTACTGCAAATCTTCATTAACAGCCTCCAAAATTCTTCTTTTAATGTCATTTCAGTACATGCTAATGGTTGTAGCATGTAATTTGTACTCTCCTGCTGAGTGCATCAACCACTTTATTCTCCTGCCCTTTGATATTCTTGATATCAAAATCGTACTCACAGAGAAACTCCAACCACCTACTCTTCCTAGCATTCAAGGTTGGATGATCAAACAAATACTTCAGACCATTATGGTATGTCCTCAGTTTGAACCTCCTACCCATGAGGTAATGCCTCCATTTCTTTAGAGCATGTACTATGGCTGCCAATTCCAAATCATGAGTTGCATAGTTCCTTTTGTGCTTTTTCAACTTTCTAGATTCATAACAGATTACAAATTCATTCTGACTGAGGACTCCTCCTAGTCCTTCTTTGCATGCATATGTGCACACCACGAAATCTTCATTTCGATCTGCAATCCTCAGGATTGGAGCATTGGTTAATAGTTGCTTCAATTGCTGGAATCTTTTCTCACATTCTTCTGTCCATTGAAATTTCTTCTCCTTCCTTTGCAAGGAAGTGATAGGGTGAACTATCCTTGATACCCTTGCAATAAAACTTCTATAATAACCACCTATACCCATAAAGAATCTGACTTCCATCATGTTCTTTAGCACTGACCATTCTCTAATGGCCTCAATCTTCTCAGGATCTACAACTATCCCATCCTTCGAAATAATATGCCCCAAGTAATGGATCTACTCCTGATAAAATGAGCACTTGCTCAACTTGGCATATAGTTGGTGCTCTTTTAGCACCTGCAACACCATCCTCAAATGCTTCTCATGCTCTTATTCCAACTTGGAATACACTAGAATGTCATCCAGGAAGACTATGAAAAACTTGTCTAGATAGTCCCTAAATACACCATTCATCAGGAACATAAAAACAGTGGGTGCATTCGACAATCCAAATGGAAGCATTATGAAATCGTAATGACCATAACTTGTTCTAAAGGTGGTCTTGTTGATGTCTTCATCCTTTATCCTTACCTGGTGATATCCCGACATGAGGTCTATCTTCTAAAATATCTTTGCATCCTTCAACTGATCGAATAGGTCATCAATCCTCGGTAGAGGATAATTGTTCTTAAGAGTTACTTTGTTCAATTGTTTGAAATCGATACAAAATCTTAGTGTCCCATCCTTCTTCTTCACAAACAGGACCGAGGCACCCCAAGGTGACATGCTTGGGTGTATATACCCCTTCTTCAGAATCTCTTCAAGATGCAATTGCATCTCTTTCATCTCTGGCATACTCATTTCGTAAGGAGCTCTCGACACTAAAGTTGCTCCAGGAATCAAGTTTACAGAGAAGTCAATATCTCTTTTCGGGGGTAGTCTGCGTACCTCTTGAAATACATCTTCAAACTCCTTTAGTATCACATTATATCCAATATTTGAGACCTCATCCTTAGATGCTTCCTCTACATGGACTACAAATAATTGACAATCTTTTATGTAGCACTTCTTTAGCTACATTGTTGAGATTTCTCTAATAGCAACAACTCTGGGAATTCCTTGGACTGTTTTCCAATTTCCTTCCTCATCTAGGCAAGTGAATGCCTTGTTATGATAGTCCAGGATGGCATGGTGCTGGTCCAACCAATCCATCCCAACTATACAGTCATAAGAACCTAAAGGAAGAATGTTCAATTCAGCCTTTCTGCTCAGTCCATTCATGTCCATTGGATAGGACTTAAGAACCTAAAGGAAGAATGTTCAATTCAGCCTTTGTGCTCAGTCCATTCATGTCCAATGGATAGGGCTTAATTAACACAGTGACTTTCCTCTTGGTTCTTGTAGCTAGATACACTAACCAAGAATTTTCATGTTTGGTTCTCGACAATTGCAAAATCTCCACCACTCTAGGATATATATAACTATGGCTAGCCCCTAAATCAATTAAAATAGTAAAGTCATGGTTGTTGATCATACCTTCCACTTCAATCATGTGTGACTGATATTCAACTTTCTTGTTGTCCAGAGATACATAGATCCTTGGCATTCTACTATCCATGTCCTCCACTGTTTCAGCTTGCTAAACATTATGGACAACTCTCACTTTGCCATTTTTGTGGGGACAATATCTATACTTTTGTTTTCCCTGACAACCCCAACATTGAATGAGCGTCTTCCTTGGCCTTTGTTCCCCTACTTCAGGAATTATTGGCTCTTTAAATGATGGTTTTCCTTGAGGATTGTTTCTGAAAAAGGAAGGTTTGTTTCCCTTCTGCCTCTGATCTTTCTTAAACTTCTTCTGGTCATCCCAAACCTTCCGAAAAGTAGGATTTTCTTTTTTATTCTCATATAAGCATTTCACTCTTCTTATAGTTTCTTCCATAGTCTTAGGATCATCATACTGAATCTTTTCACCAATGGAAGGTGGAAATCCACTTAGATACCTCTGAATATTGATAGTCTCATCTTTGATGAACGAGACATACTTCAACAATTCCAAAAATCTTCGTTCATATTCATCAATGGTCATGTTTCCCAACTTGAGTTCAAAGAACTCTTTCAACTTTTTGTCATAGTATATTTTAGTCAGGTATTTCTTCTCGAAATACCTCTTGAATTCTTTCCAAGTGATATATTTCTCTCTAATGTGTTGCACCTTCATATGCTGATCCCACCACATGGATGCTTTTCCTTTCAGTTGATACATCACAATTCTTCCTTCTGCATGAGAGGAATAATTCTGCAGTTGGAAATATTTCCTCATGCCAAGCAACCATGTTTCAACATCTTCCTCCTTCTTATCTTCTCCATCAAACATAGGAGGCTTAATCTTTTTCATTTCTCCCTTCAGTTCATCAACTCTAGATCTCATGTGCTTTCTGGTGGGATATGGGCTTGAACTATTGTGTGCCCTCCTATTGGAGTGACCTCGGGAGTGACGATGGTGTCTACCAACACTCCCTGATATTATTCCCTTAGAAGTCTGGTGACTCCCTGTTTTGCTCGAGTCTCTCCTTGTCCAACTTCTTTTCTATTCTCTCTAGACTCTTCATCAACTTTAAGTTGAATTCTCCCTATTGTTCCTTAGCTTTCATGAGCTTTCTGCTATCTGTTTGGTGAGTTTGGGTATCTTTTTGCAATCTTTCAATGATTTTCATCATATGCCCTTCCTTATCTATCTCTTCTCCATGCCCATTGGATTTTGACCCTTCAACTCCCAAATGAACATCCATCCCTTTAGCTTCATTCTCTGAACTGGAAGAATTCTGTGCCTCCTCCATTTCTTTGCACTCAGTGTCAACTCTATTCAGTTATAACACTCGTTAAACTTATACAAACAAAATGTGAAGGCAACCGGAATTTGTCAGGCCATAAATCCTTAACAAATCCCACAACATTCATAAACAAATGTGATTCAAGAAAACATTCAATTTTCATTCTTTGTGATTCTCGTTCAATCAAGAATCCCCACAGATTTCTTCTTTCCGAGCTCTTCTTTGCTAATTTTTTGGGCACTATCCCATTTCTCTCAGTCCCCCAACCCATGCAACCATGGGTCTTGACCAAGAGCTAGATCAACAAGCGCTTACTCAGGCCTTCGGCCTCGGAAATTTTCAAAGCACAACAAAACACTCTCTTAGAGTTTCAAGTTACTGAACTCGTGCAGTAGAGTGGATCAACAGTCCATGTCTACCCAACATCTAATGAATGACACTCACTATGGAACCTGAAGTGCCTGAGTTCTAGGACTTCGGGATTTCGGAGCTTCGAGACTTCCATTTCTGGAAGCTTTCCCGCTTGCTTCCCTTTCGATCTCCCGAATTACCGTCTTTCGACTTCTCTATCCTCTGGGCCCACATAGTATAGTTTTCACCAACTAAGGCGATGGCACGTGGTATGCCTAGAAAGGTCCACGTCACCACCATGTCTACCCTTTCACTTTGAAAATTTGGGCTTCGAAAGTTTCAACTCCTCTACACTCGCTTTTTCCCATAGCGCTTTCTCTTGGAATTCACGATCTACTGACGCGTGTCCTCCTTCATGATCAACAGTTATGAGTGACTTTGACACTTTGGCCTTCAGGAGTTTCAAATTCACAGCACTTTCCTCCTCACGAAGTACTTCCACCCGAAGTACACGATCTCTTGATGTGTGTCCTTCGCAACGGACAGTTGCGATCTACTTCGGGACTTTGGGAGTTTGTCACACTCCACACTAGAAATCCTCCGAAGTGATTTTCCTTTGTCTTCTTGGACATGGATCTAATGTTCAGGCTATTTTCCTATGATCTACGATGTAGATCTCCTTTGGAAGTTTATGCCTCAACGCATTCCACTTCTCCCGACTGCCGAGCTTCGAAAGGCTTCCAGGATAACCTTCCTGCACCTTATACGGATCTGATGGTCATAAAGGACTCTCCTTTTCCAAAACAGATTCTACGGCTCCAAGACCCCAAGTGTTCAACTCTCTCTCTCTCTCTTTGTGGTCAAATACCATGCCGACTACGATTTTATTCTACCGCTACACCTCCTGAGCTTCATAACATGGCCAAGTAACCCCTTGGCACTCATAAACATTCTAAGGTTCGAAATTGGTTCCATCCTAACACCATTTCCACTCGAGACCTTGGGTCCAAATACCACTTATCCGACCGATCCAGGCTCACCGTTGAAACCTTGGGCTCTGATACCATATTGTAATGTCCCCTACCATCAACCCAATTGTCAGACAATGCTACTACGTGAAACATTCTCATACTTATATATAACATGCATATTGAATCAAATTAACAAATTTAACATAGAGTTACTACCTTCATATAGACTTAAATAGAATTAACAATAATTCCACTTGCAATGGAATACATGATAATATTACAAGCATCAAAAACATACATTTTAATTGAAATTAAACACATAATGATACTTATCTTTGAAACTGTAGTAACTCCACCAACCACGTGCAGACCTTCCACGAACCTCTCATCCTTAGACCACGCTGCTCATCACGCTTAGTAGTGAGTCACCCCCGAGCTAGGACTAAGCTCCACCCAAGGAAAGGGAATCCTAGACTAGGCTGAGGTTACAGGAAAACTACACAGAGCAACTGGAAGGATTCTCTCCAGGAGCCTTCTTATGCCCACTACACACGAGCTCTCATTCCCCACATGCCTGCTCCACCTGGGAGTATACACCTTCACAAGAACAGTCCATCGGTGCTTCACCTCCCTCTCTGGGTTTCGGCAACATGCCAAATCAAGAATTCTCAGAGCTCTGTAGATGGTGCTCAACTCTCTCTAGGAGAAAACCACTTCCTAGTAGACTCTCTCACCTGGAGAGAGCTGCTCATGGGGCTGACAACCTGCCTCTTCCACCATGGGCCTAACAACGTGGTTCTTTAGCCACTTTCGACTCAATTCTATCAAGGTACGAGTGACAACAACGGTAACTAGTCAACACCACTCAGGAAAAATAGAAGTATGCAACCCAAGAACGGGTTGGGTACGGACTCGGCTCTGCAAGGGTGGATAAGTTGGGTTTGCAGGACACACAGGAGACATGGCTCAGTCCATGGGTTTTCCACTCAATTTCAGAGTGAGAGACAAGGAATCAATGTAGAAGTCGAATGCAGACTCCAACGGTTCAGACAGAGGATGCGTTGGCTTCTTAGGAAAAATATCACAGGTTGGCCTCACGGTTTTGGGTTTCAGAGCTGCATGAGGTATGCATGCAGATATCAGATGCAGAGGTAACACGGTTCAGACAGTGGATGCAATAATGGAGGATGAACCCTGATCACGACTCAATTCTTGGGTTAAATTGCATGTTCCTTGGCCGACACATGTCGCCCATGAAGCGGCATGCACTCCAACAAGTATGTGTTCTCTTTTATAGGAACTTAGGATAAAAGTATACCTTTCACACCACTTTATAATAATAATAAATTATTATCTCAAGGACTTAAGCCCTTAATCTTAGCCCCTCTTTCCAACCTTTCAACCCCCTTTTACCTTACCCACTCTGTGGAAGCTTAGTCCCCCATCACTCTTTCTTCGTGGTCGGTCTACACACAATGATGTTTAATCTTTATTAATGTTCTGCATAATTACATATACAAAAATAGGCTCCTGGCCTTTAACACTTAGGCTCTCTGGCCTAATAAACACATAAGCCCACCAAATTATCAATACTCATCTCATTGGCCTACAAAACATGATTTACAATTCATAAACATGATTACAACATGGCTCGTCCTTGGGGATATTACACCTCCTAAGTCATCAAAACCATAGTGATCTTAGAATGCTTCTCTCAATGTTTTTTGAGCATAGAAATACAATTTTAAAGAAATTGAAGTAATCTCTTACCTTCTTAAGGTTCGATAAACCAATTGGTCTCAGTGGAATTTAATCATCGTCATTATAAAACAAATTATACAAAATTAATAATAAATTATATAAAAATAATAAATGAGATTGACAGTATATGGCTTTCTCCCTTTCAATCGAAAGTCAAAACCTTCTTGATTTGAATTGGATAAGATTTCTATATTAGAACCTCTTATCACTTATTCGATCTTCTTTGAACTTTTTCTTGGTTCAAACATTTTGAACATATGAACATATGAAGTGTTTTTTTAAACTTTTTAAACTGTGGTTGAAAAGTGCCACCAAAGTGTTTTTGACCTCGATTTCAAAAAATTTGGGACCTGCTAGAACTTCCTAAAGATAGAAAGGTTGTTGGATGTAAGTGGGTATACAAATTGAAGAAGGAAATTGATGGTAAAATTGAAAGATAAAAATCCAGATTGGTTGTGAAGATGTACTCTCAAATGGAAGGTATATATTTCCATGAGATTGTTTCACGAGTTGTTAATCTTTTATCTATTTGTATTGTCTTGTCACTACTTGCTTTTCTTGATTTGGAGTTAGAGCAATTAGATGTTAAAACAACATTCTTACATGCAGATTTGGACGAGGATATATACATGGAACAACCAAAGGGTTTTGTGCAAAATTTCAAACGAAGCTTAGTTTGGAAGGTCAATAAATCTTTGTATGGCTTGAAGCAGTCACCTAGGAAATGGTAAAAAAAGTTTGATTCCTTCATGATGAGCCAAAATTTTACAAGAAGTGAGTATGACAATTGTGTTTACATGAAAAGTTTCATGAATGAAATATTTATTATCTTGGTATTATATTTGAATGATATTTTTATTGCAAACAAAAATATGAGTGAAATCAACAGGTTAAAGGATCAGATGGCTAGGATTTTTGATAAGAAGGATCTAGGAACAACAAAACAAATCTTCTCTAGAGAGATATTCTTTGAGCCATCATTCCAAAGGCATGTCTACTCAGAAGACACCTCCGAATCATTCAAATATTGTCCCTAAATCGAAGAGTAAAGCTTCAACTTCTCTTGATCTGGGAATATAAAGTTTTAAGGCTTCAGACACTCCTGATATGTGAATAGAAAGAAAGGTTCTCCTAAGATCCCCACCTTCTTCAAGTTGGGCAGATGAGGCCGATAAAGATGAAGCAACATTGACACGTCCAAAGAAAACAAGTCCCCTAGATTAGGAAAATATGGGGATAATTGAATCAACAACATAACTATCTGTGAAAGAAGGATGGACAATAGTTGAGAAGGAGAAAAATACATCACCAAAAATACAACCAATGATGACAAGAAGTCGATCCCGAAATAAAAAATAATCATGTAAGATAAATCAGAAAACTAGGAAAGTGAACTTGGAATCCGGTAAGATAAATAAAAAAACTAGACTTAGGATATTTTTTCCAACTAGGCCATTGATCTTTTATAAATACAGTCTTAATTGTTTATGTTAAAAAAAAACCATAGCTCTTAATTATTAGTGAAATTTATTAGTAAAATTAATTTGTTAATGATAAATTAAATTATGATCAAATTATTTACTACATTGATACCCTTATTAGTGAAGTTTATTAGTAAAATTAACTTGATAATGATAGATAAAATTATGATCAAATTATTTACTACATTGATGCTTAGTTTTCACAGCGTCCATTATTGATGATTAGTTTTCCTGGGCCTGGTGTTTTTCTTTTAAATTAGGGGAGATTACCAGCAGATTCCTTTCGGCGTTCAACAACCACGAGTTATCCGTTGTGGTAGTTTATAACACAGAGAGTAATGTTTATGACTTGTCCGTGCCCCTGTAGGCAGGCGATTAGTTCATTTGAGTATTATGTATTGAATTTAATATTTTGAAAATAAAATTTATTTTTAATATTTTTATTTTACAATTAATTAAATAAAAATATATTTATATGTAATTAAAAATTAAAAATATTTTATTTTTTATTTTTTAGATAATTATTTTATTTATAATATTAAATAGTTGTAATAATATGTATAGAGAAACACTCTTGATAATAAATAATTACATGTCACAAAAAAAACATAATTTGTATATGCAAAAATGTAGTGTACATATCACTAAATATTGACATATTTCTATGAAAAAATAAATTATCTAAAAGTAATAGTAAATTATATAGCAATTCGGGATACTCAGTATCTTTTTTTGAACTAGGGTGGTTTTCCATGGAGTAAAGGGCCTTTACTAAGCTGGATCTCTAGTGATATTGACATTATTTTTTTGGTTGAAACTTGGGAGCATGAAGAATGTAAGGTCCTTCATATCCAATGATTTGTTTTGTGGTCCACATGGAACAAGAAGTCCTCTAGTAGAGGGAAAAGAAAACATCTCTCCTTGCATCCGGCTTCATAAAAAAAATCCTCTCAATCAGTACATCTAGATGGAGATATCTCATATTAACGCTAAGAAGATTTATATAGAAATATGTTATTTTGCACCTATTAACTCTACTTTTTATACCAAAAACAATCTAAATAAGAATTGTCCCTACAAAATCTTAGAGAAAGATATCTACAATATGAAAAATGAAGGTAGTATCCTCCTATTAGGAGACTTTAATGCTAGAACTGCAACCAATCAATCTATTATTTTAAGAAATGAATCCAACCCTAATCCTCTTTGACTAGATGAGGATATTTTCTTAGCTAATAGTTACAAAAGAAACTGTGAAGGCCTAATCGAGAATTTGTTTGGTACCGAATTAATCAACATCTGTAGTTCTCAAGATTTAATAATTTGAAATGGTCTAAAGAAGATGCCAAATTCTAACAGGATGACTTGCATCCATGGGCTAGGTAGCAGTGTTGTTGGTTATGTAATGTCAGATATCCTCATATACAAACAAATAGTAAACTTTGATATTTTAGATGACCATGAATCTGACTCTGATCATAGACCTCTAACCCTAACTCTTAACTTTGTCAGGCATAAAATCTCTATAGAGGAGCGCTCAGACAACTAAAGGCACTTGATTTTTGACAAATAAAAGGTCGATCTCTTCTTAAAAGACTTAATCAATGCTTTAAAACTCATATCACATATGAAGAATATTGAAGTTGAGTGTAATAATTTTACATTTCAACCCTCTCGACTTCAATTAACAATTTCTCTATTGAGGTGCTACATAAAAAGAAAAGCAACACAATTAACCCTTGGTACGATAATGAATGTAAAATTTCTAGGAAATCCATTAGGGATGTGTCCAATGCATCTTTAAAATATGATAAGATAAATAGATACAAAACCATTATTAAACAAACAAAAAAAATATTGTATAAATAGAAAGAAAGAGAAGCTTTTGCACCTATTTAAAATAGATCCTAAGAACTTATGGAGGAAAATTCTAACTTGTAAAACTAAATAAAATAATAAGATTCCCTTGAGGGATTGGAATTTATACCTTAAAATTTATGTGAATCCCCAAACGTCATGGGCAACATGCCAAGCAACTCTACAAGGGATGAAGTGTTTTCTATAGAAGACATTAAGTTTAGGGTTAAGAAACTCTCAAAAGGAAAATCTAAGGACATCGAAGGTTACCAAGATGAAATATTAAAAATTGGAGGACCTATCATCATCCCTCACATACATAAGATATTCAATTTATCTATCTAGCAAGGATTCCCAAAACCTTGGACTCAAAGCCTCATTGTACCTATTTTTGAAAGTGGGGATAAAATCAACCCCTCTAATTATAGGACCATTATGATTAGCCCCATTTTAGCTAATCTATATGGAAGTATTTTGGAAAAGAAGATCGACACATGGATAGAAATTCATGGAAAAAGAGCTAGAGGCCATGCTGGGTTTAGAGGCTACCATTACACTCTGGACACCTTGTTACATTTAGGGTCATTATCGAGGAGTGTTGTAATGATAAAACATATCTCCTTAGTTGTTTCATTTAGTTTACAAAATATTTTGACATTGTTCCCAAGACTGACCTCTGGAATAGGTTAGAAGAGATGAAAGTCCCTTTCGAGTTAAGAGCTGCTAGAGTAAGGCTAGGGTGAAATCATGAAGATGGGTTACACTTTTGCTTGTTTTATGAGAAAAAAAAACTGTATTTTCACAAGTTATTCAACTTCTAGCATACAAAAGTATTTTTTTTATTTAGAATTTCACTTTACAGTAAAAACAAAACTTGTGAAGAATTGTGTTAGCTTTCCAATGACTAATTTTCAATTGTTTTTTATCACGATTTGATATGTCAATTTGACAATTGTTTAACAGCATGTTCCTTAAACATGAAATGAATGATAATGAGTTACTTATTTCTACAACAATGTATTTATTATTAAACTTATGTTTTTAAGAAACGAAATATACTGCAACAATCTACAGAGACTCTATTTTATTATGACTATAATTTTGAATCTAATGGATAAATATTATAATTTCTAGATTTTTTTTAAGTTGACCAAGCTGAAAACGTTGCAGATTTTAAACACATGTTTTTCTACACATTGTATCTATCTTAATTTTTACTTAGAGCTAAAATCTAAATATACCCTTTTGAAAAGCACAGTTTAAGGATTATGAATATATGTTTTTCCAAATTTTTCATTGTATATTTTTAGAGATACCGATATTTCATTTCACTGAATCATAATGTCTGCTGGAAATATTATGTAGTGATTTGTTTTAAAAATTAAATAAAATTAGATAAAAATAAAGAAAATGAAAACAAATTATAGGAATTGAAAGTAGATTCAATTTTGGAAATGATGGTGTCAATTTCAAAACCAAATTCTCAATATTTGCGGGAATCCGCAACCTCCAAAGTTTAGTTAAGCTTGGGGCAATTCTCTGGTTTTGGTTTTCAATCCCAATTTCCTTTTTTCAGCCGAAATAATATTTTGGCCGAAAGACTAAAATCTAATGGAAACCGTCAAAACTGAACGGTTTCCAAGGTTTTTGGCCGAAAAACCTTTCTTTTGACCGAAAGACTCTCAAACAAATTATGTCTGTCAGAAAAAAGGAAACGACACGTCGTATCGTTTTCTTTAGCGCCAAATTGTATAAATAGGCTTTCGGCCGAACACATTTAACACAATTCATCGGATGGAAAGACATATATAAGCTTGAGGATAGGGATTTCAAAGAATTTCTATTACTAATTGCAGCTGTATACTTTTCTTTCTTTATTTCTTCCCTCTGTTCCATATGCTTAATCGGAGGATCGATATCGATACATGGTGGTTTTCTAGAGAACTTAAACAAAGTTTCGAATCATCATTTTGGTTTTTGTTGAATAAGGTAATTGATGTTTGTTCAAGTTTTTATTGGAATAACAATTTATAAGTTGAAAGATAAATGTTGAGCATTTTTTCAAGCTGATGTCTTTGTTGAACATATCTTTTACAGATAACTATAAAAGTCATGGGAAACAAAAGTTTGTGCAAGAGAAAATATGATCGCACTTGAGATGATACTCACCAAATTGAACAAAGGAAAGAGATTTATCAGAGAAAGAAACAAGAACGTGCAAATATTGAAGAAAGAAACAATGATAATGTCAATAGAGATTTTTGACAAGAAGAAGTTCAACGAGGTATGCATGCACATATGATGATCAAACACACGACACACATTGGGACTGTATTAAGAAAGTATGAAATTCAAAGTATAGAATTTAAATTTAAAATATTGTAAACAATATAATTGGTTGTAATTACAATTTGATATTTTTCAAAAAACATAAATAGATTTGTCTCATAATGTCGAAGAAGACATTGAAACTGAAATTGAAGCAGAAGACGTTGAAACCGAAATTGAATCAGAAGACGAATCACCTATAGGTATGTACATAAATTTAGATTAATACAAGATGAACACTCAAGTATATTTAACTTACTGAATTTGTGTTCGGGTTATGTTTTTTAATATAAACTTTAAATTGAAATATGTAGGAGAATCTATCAACATTGATGATGAAATATTAGAAAATGTTGATACTGACAAATTTGGGAAGAAAAAAGCTAAGCATTATATAAGATATCGAATTAAGAATATGTATAATACTTTTTTCAAAGATGAATCAGTAATAGCACAGGCTCAACTTTTACTTTGTCCATTGAAGTCAAGAAAGTTAAAAGAAGCTATATCATTATTGGATATTCAAAAGTCGACAAAGGATACAAAGGTGCAACAGAATGTCTTTAACAATATAACTAGTGTATTAAAAACTTTTGGAAAATCTCGAAAAGAAGATGTCCGTGTTGCACGTAAAACGTTGCAAACAACAATTATTTCAAGGAGCAATATTAAAGATCATTTGACACTACATATGGAAAAAACGATGGGAACGTCAAGAAAAACATTGCACAAACATAGAAAAATACGTTTCCAAATAGATGTAAATGATGAACTGGCTTGTTGGACAGTGATTTCTAGACAACCCTACAAAGATAGACTTGCAGAAAATGTTAAAGAATTGGCCCGTAATTGTTGGTTGGAAGAATCTCGTGTTTCACCACATACAAGAGATGTGTTACGACGAAGAATAGTATGAAATAAATATGAAGAACATCCAAAACACATATTTCCAATGAAGAAGAGCAATATATGTTTTGGATGTTACCATATTTGTCCACGTTTTATATAGACATGTTCAACAGAGACTTCCAAACATAGAAAACACCAACGACAATCGACATGTTATTGAAGAATATCACTTTTATATAAGTGATGATCGAATACATGACACACATTATGTACAACATTGTTTTGATAAATTTTATGATTCATTGAAAGAACGCGAAATCATATTCGATCGACATTGGATATGATCTGATGGGTGTGCGGGTTAGTTCAAATCTGCACGATCATTCTATTGGTTATGCCGTATTCATAAAAAAATAAACATTACACATTGTTGGAATTTTTTTGAGACTGGTCATGGAAAAGGAGAGCACGATGGTGCAAGGGCATGTATAAAACAAGCACTTCGAAGGTATCAATTGAACCCTCATGCCGATCAATTTGAATCCGCTAAACAAGTTGTTGAATGGTGCAACATGGCGCTAAGCCATGAATATAATCCATCAAGGGATGTGCGCAGGTGATGCAGGAGCATCCACAACACATCAAGCGAGCCAGCACATTGAGAGGAAACAGCTGGACAGCGCCAACACACATTTTGAAATGCTTTGGAAGTTGTTGCGCCGCTCTTTTATGAAGCCATTCATAAAGAAGCGCACTTGTATTGTAAAGGGGACCTTGAGCCTTTAAGCTCTCGTCCTTAGTAGATAGGAGGCATTTACTTTAGTTAATGCAGGTAGATAGGATTTTAAATTCAGATTAGACAGTTTCATATTTCGAGAGGGAAAACGAATATAGACACCCTCCTTTGTACATTGTAACAGAATTCAGATTATCATTCATTCAGGAGCAAGAAGAGAGAGTAAGCAAAGAATTTGTGAAGAAAACCCATGTATAGATGTTTTTGAATTAATAGAGAGTCTTTGATTCAATTTCATGGCTGGTGTTGTTTTCTTTGTGTATGCGTTTATGTGCTCATGAATGTTTGTTTTCTGGTCATGCAATTGCTTTGAGTATGCCGTGCATGTGATTTAAGGGTTTTTAACTGAAGTCTGAGAGAGAAGAGAATGAGTTTCAATTATTTCTCTGTCTGAGCTAGGAGATTCCTGCATAGAGTGCGTTGATGAGGCTCGACAGTTAAACCCTTATTCTCATTCACCCAGAAGTTGAATTGGGTTGGTAGAGCCGTGCAGGAAAGGTGCAGGCTGAATTTGAAGTCTCAGTGACTAGTCTGAGCAAAGGGAGGCATAAAATGTTGTTGCCAGAAGTCCACAGAGTCCGGAAGACTCAACACTTTGAGAGCTGTTGGAGGTCGAGTGCGAAAAGTGTGTACAAAGTCTCTGCGGGAGTCAGAGTTGACAAGCTCAGGAGGAATAGTTCCTTCGTGATTCCGTGGAGGAGGACCAGGAGAAGGTTCGAACCAGAAGAAGCTTTGAAGTGGAAGGATTCCTCAAGGAGGAGAAATCGATGACCGGTCTTGTAGGGGGAAATCTGCGAAAACCCGCTGACCGTCAGATCTAGGAGAAGTGGCGAGGGATTTAACCCTTAGGCACAGGAAAAACCAAGAGCCATCGAGATTCGACATATCGGGTTTCCCGGAGGCAAGAGTTTCATAGTTGTTGAAATAGCGATTAGCGATTTCCCGATCTAATCGGAGCCGTTGATCGCTAGGGGGACAGGTGGCATGAGATCCCGGGAAGTCGAGATTCGACATTCAGGGTTTTACCATGCAAAGGAATTGCGACCGGTGAAATTGCGATCCCGCGATTCCCGATAGAGCGGAGAGGGGAGGTGACGTGGCGAGGAGATAGCGCACGTGCCATCAGAGTTCGGGGTTCGGATATTTGTGGTGCAAGCGAATCATGACATTGCATGCGCCGATTTCCCGATAGGGAAATCCCCGACAAAACGGAAGTATTGATTGTTGACCCATCGGTTTTCGGGGTTTGGATAGCACAAGAACCTCGTACAAAAGTTTCACGATAACGCGAAACCCGATTCCCCGACAAAGCCAAGGGGAGATCGCGAAAGGAGATTTTTGTGGGTAGTGAGGACTCCCATAAGGAGTTGGAAGAGTGTTGTGACTCTTCGGGCCTGAGACGAAGAAGGTCCTGATGGAAGCGGTTGGACTGCGAGGGTCGCGACTGCGCCAGAGTGGTATCAAAGCGGGAATATCTTTTTCTTTCTGTAGAAAGAGAAGAGAGGACATCATGCCACCCAGAAGAGAAAGGCAATCACCTGGTCTAGAGGACAGGGATGCACAAAGAAGAGGTAGGCCAACAGGGAATCCAGAAATGGAACAACATATGAGAGATCTCCGAGCAAGGCTTGAGGTGATGGAGACAGCGCAAAGACGCGGAGTTGGTGCAGGGGATCTTAGTGATTCTGACATCGAAGAAGAAGCTGGACATGAAGAAGCGGTCACAACAGAGGATGCATCAATAGAGCCGTTGATCAAGGCCATTGCCAGAATGAGTTCCAAGACCAAAATGGACATTCCAGCTTATGAAGGAAGCCTGGATGTAGAAGAGTTGTTGGACTGGATCAGAGCTCTTGAAACCTACTTCGATTATGAAGATATCGAAGAGGATAAGAAGGTAAGGCATGATGTTACCAAGTTGAAAGGACATGCAACCTTATGGTGGGACGAGCTACAGGTGGATAGACGTTCCAAGGGAAAACAAAAGATTAAAAGCTAGGACCGGATGATTGCTAAAATGAAAGCAAAATTCATCCCAAGGGATTACCAGATCACTCTGTTCAGGCGAATGCAGAACCTGAGACAGAAGATGATGACGGTGAAAGAGTACACCGAAGAGTTTTACAAGCTCAATATCAGAGCAGGTCATCGGGAGAGTGATGATGAGAAGGTGGCGAGATATCTGAATGGTCTGAGGTATGACATTCAGGATGAATTAAGCATGGAAACTATTAGAACGGTGGAAGATGCTTACCAATTGGCTCTGAAAGCTGAAGAGAAGATGAGCCGTAGGCAAGGTCAACGAGGGCGAGGCAGAAGTTAGCCTAGAGGCAAGGCAGTTGCCCAGGAGAAATTTCAAAATCCCAAAGAGGAATGGAAGAAACCTTAGGGTAAGGTTGAAAGAGGTGAAACCTCACAGCGAGGACAACAATATGCTGAGCCGAGGAGACAACATACAGAGCAGGCTAGCGGATATGCTGACGCGAACACTTTTCCTCGTACCAGAGGTAGAGGAAGAGGCAGAGGAGGAATCATCACATGTTTTATGTGTGGGAAGGACAGACATAAAGCCGTTGATTGTCCAAACAGGAAACCGGACAGAGGAGAAGCTCACATCGCTGAGGCACAGAGGCGTGATGTTGAGAATGAGGACACCGGAAGTGGGAGGTCACTGACGGTGCATAAAGTTCTCTTAACACCCGAGAAAGAGGTGGAGGACACAACTCAGAGGACTAGACTGTTCATGACCACATACAAAACCAAAGGCTATAAATGCAAGGTCATAGTGGACAGCAGAAGCACCGACAATCTCATTTCAACCGAGATGGTGGAGAAATTAGAGTTGGAGACAACTGATCACCCGAGTCCATACAAGGTTTCATGGTTGCAGAAGGGACATCAGGTGAGTGTCACTAAACAATGTTTAGTTGATTTCAGAATGGGTGAATACAAGGATAAAGTCCTATGTGATGTCATTCCCATGGATGTTTGTCATGTATTATTGGGGAGACCATGGCAGTATGATAGAAATGCGGTTCATGATGGAAGGATGAACACATATACCTTAGAGAAGGATGGGAAGACACACAGATTACTTCTGATAAAGGATAAGGAGGTAAAGCCGGAAGTAAGCAGTACCATACTTCTTATGAGTGGGAAGGAACTTCTCATAGAGATGGAGAAGAAGGAAGATCCACAATTCTTTGTGGTCAGGAAACCGAGAATTGTTCTGACCAGCACGAGAGTAGATGACTTACCAGTTGAGATTCAGGAACTACTGGGAGAGTTCGCTGACATCATCATGGACGAATTACCTCGTTCGTTGCCACCGATGAGGAGTGTGAGTCACCATATTGACCTCATACTAGGAGCCAGTTTACCGAATAAGGCCGCATACAGGTTGACACCACAAGAGAATGAGGAGGTCAAAAGGCAGGTACAGGATCTGCTGGATAAAGGACTGGTCAGGGAAAGATTGAGTCCATGTGTTGTTCCAACAGTGCTTAGTCCAAAGAAGGATGGAGGCTGGAGAATGTGTACAGAATCCAGAGCGATAAAAAAAATTACCATCAGATATAGATTTCCACTGCCGAGAATGGATGATCTGATGGATTGCCTGAGTGGGGAAAATTAATTTTTGAAGATCGATCTGAAAAGAAGATATCACCAGATTCGCATGAGAGAGGGTGATGAATGGAAGACAACATTCAAGACAAACGAAGGATTGTACGAATGGTTGGTCATGCTGTTTGGCTTGAAAAACACGCTGAGCACATTCATGAGGCCGAATGAAGTCCCGAGGGAATACATCGAGAAGTTTGTCATCGTATATCTCGATGATAAACTGATTTTCAGCAAGACGAGGGTTGAACATCTGAAGCATTTAGCCATTGTGATGAGGAAGCTACAGAAGGAAAAGCTGTTGGTCAACATGAAGAAGTGTTCCTTCATGAAGACATAACTCATTTATTTGGGTTTTGTTATTTTGGCTAATGAGTTGAAGATGGATCCCGAAAAGGTGGACGCGATCAAGAATTGGCCATCACCGAGAAATATTTTCGAGGTGAGGAGTTTTCATGGTTTGGCTAGTTTCTACTGAAAATTCATTAGGAATTTTAGTGGAATCAGCGCAACGATGATGGACACAGTGAAAAAGCGTCATAAAATTTTTCACTGGACAGCAGAGGCTGAAAAGAGCTTCGATCTGTTGAAGCGAAAGATAACAGAGCAACCAATTCTGGTGTTGCCTGATTTCCAAAAGACATTTCAGGTGAAATGTGATGCAAGCAGATATGCCATAGGAGCGGTCTTAAGTCAAGAGGACAAGCCAGTCACATATTTCAGCGAGAAGCTGGATGACACAAAGCTGAAATACTCCACATATGATAAAGAGTTTTATGCCATCATACATGCATTAAAGAAGTGGAGGCATTACCTGATACCCAAGGAATTTGTTATGTACAGTGATAATCATGCATTGCAGTTTGTGAGTCAACAAGAGAAGTTGAACCAGAAACATGCAAAATGGGTAGAGTACATGCAAAATTTTACATTTGTAACTAAACACATTTCAGGGACTGCTAACAAAGTGGCTCATGCTTTGAGCAGGAAATGTTTGTTGCTGCAGGAGTTTCAGGTCAAAACCTTGGGTTTTGAAAATCTCAGGGATATGTATGTAGGTGATGCAGATTTTGGGGAAGCGTATGAAGCAGCTGAGAATCCAGTTCCCAGGGAACGGAGTCCATGGATAGATTATATGATCCATGATGGATTGCTATTCAGAGGCAATCAACTGTGCATTCCGGATTGCTCCATGAGGGAGAACTTGTTGAAATAAAAGCACAGTGGCGAATTAGCAGGTCACTTTGGTCATGACAAAACATTCGCGAAGCTGAGCGAATCATATTTTTGGCCAGGAATGCGTGCTGATGTCAAAAGGTTTGTTGACAGGTGCCGAATTTGTCAACACTCGAAGGGCCGAAAGCAGAATGCAATTTTTTATCAGCCATTGCCCATACCCGAGAGGCCATGGGAGGCAATTAGCATGGATTTTGTATTAGGTTTGCTGAGAAAACAGAGAGGGGTTGATTCCATATTTGTGGTGGTGGACAGGTTCTCGAAGATGGCACATTTTATTCCATGTCAGAAGACCAGCGATGAAACCCACATCGCAAACTTGCTTTTCAAAGAGGTTGTTATACTTCATGGATTGCCGAGAAGCATAGTCTCAGACAGGGATATGAAATTCATAGGTCATTTTTGGAGGACGCTATGGAAGAAGCTAGGAACTAACTTGGTGTTTAGTTCAACATATCATCCGTAGATAGATGGGCAGACCGAAGTGGTCAACAGGAGTTTGGGAGACTTATTGAGAAGCCTGGTGACAGAACACCATAGCAGTTGGGACAAAATATTACCACAGGTAGAATTTGCATACAACGATTCTGTGAATCGGAGTACAGGCAAAAGTCCATTATAGATTTTGTATGGGACACAACCAAGGGGAATTTCTAAACTCAGGGAGTCAGAACAGGCTGCAACTAGCAGTGCTAGTGCTGAAGAGTTCGCTGAAGCGATGAAAGAACTTCACAGCAAGGTGAAGCAATGATTGCAAGACTCAAATAAGGAGTACAAGCGCAGAGCCGATCAGTGGAAGAGACAACTTCAATTTGAAGTTAGTGATTTGGTTCTAGCACACTTAAGGAAGGAAAGGTTCCCAAGGGGAACATACAACAAACTGAATATGAAAAAGATTGGACCATGCAGAGTACTCAAGAAATTTGGAGAGAATGCTTATGAAATCGAGTTGTCGGATGGCATCGAAATATCTCCAATTTTCAATGTGGCAGATTTATACCCATACAGGACTGGAGAAATATAGGCTGGGACTGAGGAACCAGAAATCCAGTGGCAGAAGCAAATGTCGATTGTAGAGAAGCCGCAGATGGAATGCATACTGGATAAGCGAGTGGGTAAGAAGACCAGGCGAGAGTAGTACTTCGAGTATCTGGTCAAATGGAAGAAACACCCAGTCGAAGATGCTAGCTGGGAAAATGAAGCAGTGATACAGAAGCATGGACAGACCATGCAGGAGCTCATGGACAGGAGCCCATGAAAATTTTGAGCTGAGGAGTATGATGCAGGAGCATCCACAACACATCAAGTGAGCCAGCACATTGAGAGGAAACAGCTGGACAACGCCAGCACACATTTTGAAATGCTTTGGAAGTTGTTGCACCGCTCTTTTATGAATCCATTCATAAAGAATCTCACTTGTATTGTAAAGGGGACCTTGAGCCTTTAAGATCTCATCCTTAGTAGATAGGAAGCATTTACTTTAGTTAATGCAGGTAGATAGGATTTTAAATTCAGATTAGACAGTTTCAGTTTTCGAGAGGGAAAACGAATATAGACACCCTCCTTTGTACATTGTAACGGAATTTAGATTATCATTCATTCAGGAGAAAGAAGAGAGAGTAAGAAGAGAATTTGTGAAGAACACCCATGTATAGATGTTTTTGAATTAATAGAAGAGAGTCTTTGATTCAATTTCATGGCTGGTGTTGTTTTCTCTGTGTATGCGTTTATGTGCTCATGAATGTTTGTTTTTTGGTCATGCAATTGCTTTGAGTATGTCGTGCATGTGATTTCAGGGTTTTTAACTGAAGTTCGAGAGAGAAGAGAATGAGTTTCAATTGTTTCTCTGTCTGAGCTAGGAGATTCCTACATAGAGTGCAGTTTCATTCATCCGCATAGAGTGCGTTGATGAGGCTCGACAGTTAAACCCTTATTCTCATTCACCCAGAAGTTGAATTGGGTTGGTAGAGCCGTGCAGGAAAGGTGCAGGCTGAATTTGAAGTCTCAGTGACTAGTCTGAGCAAAGGGAGGCATAGAGTGTTTTTGCCAGAAGTGCACAGAGTCCGGAAGACTCAACACTTTGAGAGCTGTTGGAGGTCGAGTGTGAAAAGCGTGTACAAAGTCTATGCGGGAGTCAGAGTTGACAAGCTCAGGAGGAATAGTTCCTTTGTGATTTTGTGGAGGAGGACCAGGAGAAGGTTCGAACCGGAAGAAGCTTTGAAGCGGAAGGATTCCTCAAGGAGGAGAAATCGACGACCGGTCTTGCAGGGGGAAATCTGCGAAAACCCGCTGACCGTCAGATCTGGGAGAAGTGGCAAGGGATTTAACCCTTAGGTGCAGGAGAAACCAAGAGCCATCGGGATTCGGCATATCGGGTTTCCCGGAGGCAAGAGTTTCATAGTTGTTGAAATCGCGATTAGCGATTTCCCAATCTAATCGGAGCCGTTGATCGCTAGGAGGACAGGTGGCACGAGATCTCGGGAAGTCGGGATTCGGCATTCGGGGTTTTACCGTGCAAAGGAATTGCGACCGGTGAAATCGCAATCCCACGATTCCTGATAGAGCGGAGAGGGGAGGTGACGTGGCGAGGAGATAACACACGTTCCATCGGAGTTCGGGGTTCGGAGGTTTTTGGTACAAGCGAATCACGACATTGCATGCGTCGATTTCCCAATAGGGAAATCCCCGACAAAACGGAAGTATTCACTGTTGACCCATCGGGTTTCGGGGTTTGGATAGCACAAGAACTTTGTACACAAGTTTTTCGATAACGCGAAACCTAATTCCCCGACAAAGCCAAGGGGAGATCGCGGAAGGAGATTTCTGTGGGTAGTGAGGACTCCCGTAAGGAGTTGGAAGAGTGTTGTGACTCTTCGGGCCTGAGACGAAGACGGTCCTGGTGGAAGCGGTTGGACTGCGAGGGTCACGACTGCGCCAGCAGGTGTGTCTTTATATAAATGTTACATGTATGTACACAGGATATATAAATTTGAACTTGTTCAAATTTATATTCAATCTTCAATCATTTTCTTGATAGATTTCAAGTTAACAAGTTCTTGTCTTGTGTAGGTATTTTTGGCATGTTGGAATCGAATATGTAAATAGATCAATTTCATATGACACTAGTACAATACCTGGGACAAGAAAAATACATTCAGTTAAAACAAAATGTTTTCAAAATGGGTTTGCATTTGATAGACGAAATAACTCTTGTTTTTGTTCAGTTTGCATAGACGACTTAGAATCCATAGATATTTGCGAGAATGAAAATGCAGGATATGTTAAAGGTTGGAGACATACTAAACTTAATGTAAAAGGGAAAATGCCACTTTCAAGATCAGAGGAGATGGAATCAAATTAAACTATAGTGTTGGTTGATGGCGATAGAGTTTCTGATCTTGTTAGAGAAGGTCAAATTTTTATGTTTAAATTTTTTCAAATAACTTGTAGATACATACTTGTGTGATAATCTAACATGAATTAATTGTTGTCCAATATATCCAATTATTTGCAGGAGATGTTTTTTCCATGGTTGCACCTGTAGATAACACTGAAAACATGAAATATTATTTGTTGCAATGCACGGAACAAAATATGAGGCTATTAGAAGATTTTGATGATAACGGTTTTATATATGAAAGAGGATCCATTGTATCGAAAGGATATTTTTTTCAAGAAACCCATCAAACCGATACTCATGTTCACTTTCAAGACTACCAGTCAGATGTCACAAGTTGTTAATATAGTCATTTGGTATGTGCAGCGCGCATAAAGTTAATAGAAGTTCAATAATAAAAAAAAAAAAGTTAGAAAATGGAAAATGTCCAAAGTCGATCATAAACGAATAATTGAAGATGGAATACCATTACATTGTTTTTAAACAAACTTGGCACATGTGTACATTCCAAAATTTTTAATTTTTCATTGAAAGTACATTCCATATTTTGATAACTTGTTTTGACTATCTTCAAACATATTTCCAATTATGATATTTATAAAAGGGTACTATGTATAAAAAACTCACTTGGGAACTGCACCCCAATTAGTACCTAAAAGTATATTGTTAATACTTACAACCTAATTAGTATAGGATTTAGGGAACTACTAATTTGTATGGAAGTAAAAGAACCATTTGGTAACTTATACCCCTATTGATACCCAAAAGTATGTCATTGGGGAATTTCACCCTAATTAGTATAGAAGTAAAAGACATGCTTAGGGCACACCTTAATTTACATATATAGGAGTGAGACAACAACTTAATGAATTTGCATCTTAATTAGTGCTAAAATTATGTTCTTGGGATTTAAACAAGAATTAATATAATAACAAGGGAACCATTTGTGGTGCACCCTAATTGAATAAGAGTAAGAGAAGTACTTACAAATTATGACACCCCCATTAATACCCAAAAATATGTTCTTGGGCAATTCCACTCTAATACTTAATCTTTTAGGGACATGCATTGTATATAATACAAGTTATTTTTTCAAGTCAAGAAGTGAATTATTATTAGGCGCAAGGGATGAAACTAATCCTAACTTAGGCATTCTCACTACTAGTCATATTTATGAGACATCTTTAAGTACCTAATTTGACTAATAGACCCATCATCGTATATACTTCTAAGAATGTCCCCTTCTAACATTTGGATGAGACTAATCTTTTTTAAAGAAAGCATAGTATTAGGGCAACTTTATGATATTAAATTCTCATTCTATCTTGTGATTGAAAATGGCTCACATGTTAAGAAAAGTAAAATATATTTTAATGAAGTTCATTCGATGGGGTTTACTTGCTTTAGAATGTTTGAACCCATTCCCATATATGTATTATGGAGCCATCCCCTTCAAACCCATAATTTCCAACAATACTCTTTGATTATTATTTTTAAGGTCACAATTATTTTATATGATAATAATTTATTTTTAAGGTCGTGATATTTGTGTAGGAGATTTTGTTGTTTATAGGATAAGAGATTCTCCCTTAACCATTTGATTGTTATTTATTTATATGATAATGATTTATTTGTAAGGTCATGATATTTGTGTAGGAGATTTTGTTGTTTATGGGAGAAGAGATTCTCCCTTAACCATTTGATTGTTAAGGTGTATGGAGATATATAACCTTCTTTTTCAGTTTTCACCATGACTTCCAAAGTCAAAGCACGAATTTTATATTTACAATATTACTTTGTAAAAAAAACATGAATTTTATATTTACCATATTAATTTATACATAAATTTAATTTCATGTAAAGTAAAATAAAAGTTTATAAAAAAAATTAATTTCATGTAAAGTAAAATAAAAGTTTATACAATAAAATAAATATGTTATATAGAAAGTTTATATTTACCATATTAGTTTATACATAAATTTATATAGTAAAACCAATTATTAATGTTGGATAAGTATAACATTCAAACTATTTGGTGAATTCTATTCCAAGTATATTGTCTTGAAGTAGTAAGATAGTGGTATATAGTGATATAAAGAATGAAAAATTGTTAAACACCATTTCGATTGACCCTTATTTTTTTCAATAGAATTCTTTTCTATTTTATTTTAATAATATTGCATTAGGTTCAAGGGTATATGAACCTTTAGGTGAATATCTCTTATAACTTTAACATTTTTTTAATGACTACATGATAAAATTAAAGAAGAATTGATCATGTCTTCCATTTTAAAGATTTACTTTTAGCATTTTAGTTTATCGTTAACTTTGTCACTTTTGTCAATTTGTCACATCATTTTGAACATTTTATTACTAGTTGACTTTTCCACTTTTTGACAATAGAATCATTTTTTGATAGTACATAGTGAACATAAAATAAAACATTTAAATTAATACATAGCATAAAAGTTTTTAAGAGTTTGATGTTTAATTTATAATGCATTGTAAAAAAAAAAATACACAAAACATTATTTCATTACTAGTTAACTTTTCCATTCCACCTTTTGAATGGTATAATCATATTTTTTACAATACACAGTGAATATAAAATCAAACATTTAAATTAATACATAACAGAAAAATATTTAAGACTTTGATGCTTAATTTAAAATGCATTGTAAAATGAAGAATATACAAAACATGATTTGACAATATAATCATGCATTTTTCATATTTTCGAAAGTACACAGTAAACATAAAATGAAACATTTAAATTAATACAAGACAAAACATTAGATCATAACAAGTTAACCTTGCCATTTTTTTACCATCAATTATGAGAAATTGAATATGAGACAAAAATTGCTATTTTGAATTCCAAAATTATGAAATATATATATTATAATCAAATTTATACAAAACATTGGTTCATAACAAGTTAACTTTGCCACCTTTTACCATCAATTATGAGAAATTATGAGAAATCAAA
>ML779704.1:392527-404639 GCA_009831015.1 Picea engelmannii | reverse complement strand
CAATCTGGACTGTGTAAAGTTTTATTGTTGCACGGGACTGTGTAATTTTTTTTTAATTGAATAACCTTCAGAATTTTTGCACCCAGCGTTAAACTATTGTCTGAAAACGAATATTAAAACCCCTTCACCTTCGGTTTAAATTTGTTTCTTGAAACGGGTGTCGAATCCCTGCATCTTCAATTGATTTTTTTTTATTGCAAATGAATCTTGAATCCCTGCACTTCCTGTGTTAAATTTTTATATAAGCAGAATATAAAATCCCTGCATTTTCAGTGGTAAATCATTTTTGAAACAGGTTGAATCCCTTGAAGATGCGCTATCACTGGTCATTCGTTCTTGTTGAGTCGGAGGCACTGTTCGGTTTTGGGGGAAGGGTCGTTGTGTTCTGTTGGGTCGTTATGTTCTGTTTTTTTTATTATATCAAAACTTATCACGCCTTCGGTTATTTTTGCCAGCAAGCCTGTTCCTGTCTGATGCATCCTTTGTTAAGGGTCTTTAACTCCACCATGGGCTGATCCTTGTATCCCCACGTTTTCGTTTTTAGCTCTGAGTCTCCGTTCTATCTCTACGTTTTTTTTGTGTTGCTAGGCTCTGCGGGGTGTGGTAATCAAATTCTGGAGTGTTCGATTGTTTACTAAACCAAAATAACCCTTTTTGTCATTGATTTTGCTGGTTGCTTGAATTCCTTCTTGCTGGGCGTTTCGATTTTCTGTGGGCGTCGATCTCTTGTGGGCTGGAACTATTCCTTGTGCGTTGCTGGGCGTTTTTATGATTCTCTGTGGGTGATTCCTTAGTCACTGTGGGCATTCGTTTTTTTTTGGGATTTTCACTTCACAAGTCACTGTCATTGCGTTTTATTTTGTGGGTGATTGTATCTAAAGTGTGTGTTCGTTTGCTAAGGCTTTTATTTGCGTTTTATCACTGCGTTGTATTACTGTGTTTGCGCAGTAGTGAGCGTTTATTACTGCGTCCCCTTTTTTTTTTGGGTAGCGATCACCAAGTTGTGGACAGTTTTCCTCCACGCGTTATCCATGTCCTTAAATAATTTTGGGTATTGTGACTCGCGACAAGGCTAGGATTATAGTTGAATTAGAAGCAGCAGAACTAACGCCTCGACTGTATCTACCCTTGTAAATTTTCCCTGTTGCCTTCCGTATAAACTGATGATAAGAAGAACAGTTGTTTCCTACGGTATAAACTGATAATAGCAGGTTAGTTTCAATTGGATACTTGCTGTAAGATTTCAGATACTTTTTCCTTAAGAATTTTATACCTCTTTCCCTTTCATTTTAATAATAAAATATTAATTCCACCCTTACCATTATGTCAGGAGGTGAACCGGCATTGTACTTGAGCCTTTTCGTATAGACCCTTATCGTTAGAGTGGATGTGTGAACGAATATATATATAGGCTCCTTGTTTAGACCTCGTCATGGCTTAAGAAATGGGTTAAAGTCTTAATATTGATATTGATTAAAAAGAATGATCTTTATTAAGAGGTACACATTGTGGTATATTGTTGTATAGATCATTATTAAAGAGGTACACCTTGCTGTACATTGCTGTGTAGACCATTGTTGTATAGATCATTATTAAAAATAGATCGTTATTGTTGATATATTGTTGTATACGTTGCTAAGAGGTACACAAATCTGGTCCTTGGTATTTTGCTGTATACATGCTCAAATTATTATTGATTAAAAAAAAATAGACCATTATAACCCAACAATATGAATGGCTAATTGTTGAGATAATACCCAGTTGAAATTGTAATTCAATTTGCGCTTATGTTCTTTAAGGCTAGATGTAGATTGCACCTAAACGATAACTGCTTTTAGACATGTTTGATGGGCTTGTGACCAGACTTGATTTTAGAGTTGTCATTATCTTAATATGATTGTTTGTTGCAAGGTTGTTATAATCTAGAAAGTGATGTGGTTATGATTAGTCATTGTAGTTTTATTGCATGGGTAGCATGCTAGTAGCATTGTGATTTAATTAAATTGCTAAGGTCATCTCTATATAAGAGGTGACGTGGTTATGATAATGTTATTGTATCGGTAACATATATGATGGACTGAGATGATGATGTAGTGGCGGATTTATGTTAATAGTAGCGCAATGTTGTTATTATATTATCGTAGGGTTGTTGAGATTTTGTTGGATCGTTAACATATAATGAAATGTCTTGAACTAGGTACACTGAATCATTATGAGTTAGTAATTGGGGAACAACAATTAATGGAATTTATTGGAGTAGCTGGTCTAAATTTAATGCCCATTTGAGTCATAGATAATGCCTTGTCTTAACAATGGTCAGTCGCCTTCCGCAGAGATCGTGGTCGTTCATTAATTATTTTGTACTTGATCGTAATCAGTTACTTGCTTGGTCTTTTTGTGTCGGGTGGGATGTAGACACCTCCATGTTCCTTAGAATAGTCGCCAGCCCTGAGACCTTAAATGGTTAAAATCGATGGGAACCTGGGTTTGAGCATTGATTATGTGTCTTGGAGGTCCTAACCTTGCAGGGTAGGATGGGCAGGCGGTCAGTTTTAATTTTGTCGTGGTTGCGTCTTGTTGGTTGTCGAATGGCGACGTCAAGTGTGTTTGTTACTTCTACACGCACGCACACACCTTAAACAAAAACCAAATTTTGCACCTGTCATTTGAGTGGTTGTCGTAATTAGGAGGTCGTTACATATGGTATCAGAGCCGGTTCGACCCACGACTTGGGATTTGCTACGGCTTTTGTTGACATGATTAGATTGATTATACTGTTGTTGATCGAGTTGATTGTGTGCATGCAGGTAATCATGGTTAGAGGGCGCCGTGGAGGCAGACGACGGGGTGCTAGGGGAGGAGGCGTGATGCCTCCAGTAGCATCCACGCATGAGGGGTCTAACCCCCAGGGAGGCGAGCAGGTTCTCGGACAGGAGCAGATCGCAGTTGTCGATGTCGTGGGGATGATGAGATCTTTTCAGCACATGTCCGAGGCGCTGATCAGACGATTGGATAGAGATGAGGCCAGGGCGCCAGCACCTGCTGAGGTTTTTCCGCGCGCATCGACCGTTACCGGTAGCATTCACCGTGAACTCGAGAAGGTAAAATTTCCCAAGTTCTTTGGTGCCCCGGACAGCGCAGCCACAGAGGCATGGTTGGAGAATATGGCGATGTGCTTCGCACTTCGCGATTATACCTCCAACATGAAGGTCCACATGGCGGTCTTTCAACTGAAGGGGAGCACTCTTCTATGGTGGAAGACGCTCCTGTTGCAGCTAAACATGGCCGTTGAAGACGTGTCATGGGAACTATTCGAGGAACGGTTCCGAGAGAGGTATCTTTATGAGGAATTCATTGAGCGTCAGCTCAATGAGTTCAAAACTTTACGACAGGGAGGTCGTACGGTGCCTGAGTATGAGGCACGTTTTATGGAGCTGCTCTGGTATGCTCTGCACCTTAACACTGAGAAGCTCAAGGTCAACCGGTTCGTGTTTGGCCTTAACGACAGCCTGTGTGCAAAGGTTGGGATCTTGATGCCTCAAATCTTGCACGACGCGGTCCAAAAGGCCCTCATAGCAGAGGAGGAGATTATCAGTAGGGGTCAGACCAGGACTCCAGCGAGACCTGCAGGGCAGGGTTCATCTAGTACGTCGTAGCAGTAGACACCAGAGAGACATACACCGGGATATCGTGGCTTCCAGAGGGGATCCACTTTTGCTACACCACAACAACTACCGCCTCAGCAGCGGACACCTTATCGAGAACCACAGCACCAGCAGCAGCGTCGCTCGTAGCAGCAACAGTTTAGGCCTATTCAACAGAACAGACCTGGTTTCCAGGCCGTTGGGTCGTCATCTTCTACTTCGGGCACCAGGGCTACTGGGCTGAAGAAGGGGTGTTGGATGTGTGGGGAGCCACACTACCAGTGCGACTATCCTGTGGAGAGGGACAGAGTGTCCAGATCAGCTGGACCCGCTACCGTGGGAGATATGGGCAAAGCCCATCGAATTCATGCGACAGTGAATAACCGCCAGGCAGAGCACTAGTCGACTGTACTCGAGACGACAGGTACTGTCGCTGACCAGACCCTTAGTATTTTGATAGACCCAGGTGCTACTGAGAGTTTCATTTCTAGTGCAACGCTAAAAAGGATTAAGGTAAAGGCAGTCGAACAGGACGAGTTTAGCTTCGTGGAGATGGCTTCGGGAGCCAAACAGAAGGTTGGAGGAAAGGTTATGGGCTGTGCCCTTAACCTGGGAGAGTTTGTCACGAGGGTCAACTTTTACGTCACGATCTTAGGATCTTATGACGTCATGATCGGTATGGATTGGTTGGAAATGCATGAGGTGATACTCAACTGTAAGACGAAGAGGTTGAGCTTGGTCGATGATGAAGGACATAGATGGGTGATTATAGGATGGAACCAGGGAGTATCCCTGAGGTTCGTCTCTTCCTTACAGTTATGGAAGAGTATGCACAAGGGGTGCAATCTTTATGCGATCCTTGCGCTAAACGAAAAGGGAGTAGCAGAAGGTCTAGAACACCTTCCGGTGGTGAAAGAGTTTGTGGACGTGTCTTCGAAGGAGTTACCTGGGATGCCGCCGGAAAGAGAATTGGAGTTTACCATAGACCTGAAACCGGGGACTGAACCGATAGCGATAATGCCTTATCGGATGTCGACCCTGGAGTTGCAAGAGTTGAAAATGCAATTGAAGGAGTTGTTAGACCTGGGACTGATACGCCTTAGTGTGTCACCGTGGGGTGCACCAATTATTTTCATTCGGAAGAAGGACGGATCGTGGAGGATTTGCATTGACTACCATCAACTGAACAAGGCTACGATCAAGAATCAGTATCCCTTACCAAGAATTGATGATCGGTTCGATCAAATGAAGGGTGCGACAATGTTCTCCAAGATCGATTTGCAATCAGGGTATCACCAGTTACGGATCAAGGAGGATGACGTCCCTAAGACCATTTTTGAGACGAGAATTGGACATTATGATTTTACTGTTTTACCTTTTGGACTAACAAATGCCCCAGGGGTATTCATGAGTTTGATGAACGGGGTGTTTCGCGAGTACTTGGACAAGTTCGTCCAAATATTCATTGACGATATTCTGATCTACTCTCAGACGATAGAGGAGCATGACGAACACTTGCGCTTGGTACTACAGTGTTTGCAAGAGCACAAATTGTATGGGAATTTGTCCAAATGCTATTTTTATCAATCGAGGATTCACTACTTAGGGCATGTCATCTCCGACGAAGGTATCGCCTTGGATCCAGCCAAGTTTGAGGCTATTATGGAATGGCCTGCGCCGACGAATGTCACAGAAGTGCTAGTTTTATGGGTTTAGCAGGATACTATCGACGGTTTGTCGAGGGATTTTCAAAGATAGCAAATCCGATCACGAAATTGCAGAAGAAAAACAAGAATTTTGTTTGGACAGAGAAATGCGCGGAAGCGTTTAGGAGGCTTAAAGAGTTGTTGACAATAGCGTCGATACTAAAGGTCCCTAACATGGACCCAGACTTCTTGGTATGCACTGACACATCCAAGGAAGGTTTAGGCGGAGTCTTGATGCAAGACGAACGAGTGATTGCTTACATTTCCAGGAAACTGAGAAGGCATGAGGAGAACTACACGACACATGATTTGGAGTTATTAGCCATTGTATATTCCTTGAAGGTTTGGAGACACTACCTTGTTGGACGAAAATTTGAATTAAAGACTGATCATTGTGGACTACAACACATTTTTACGCAAAGCGACCTGAACGCGCGACAACGACGTTGGTCGGAATTGCTTAGCGAGTACCAATTTGAGATTACTTACATAAAGGGAACGGTGAAATGAGTGGCTTATGATTTGAGTTGGAGACCACGCATCTTTTCAGTATTGTCTCTTCAGACGAATCTACGTGAGAATATTCTCACTTTACAGCGTGACGATGACTGGTACAAAGAAGTCAAGGATTTTATCGGATGAAACACAATGATGGTACCACGATATGAGGGATTCTCTTTTGATAGCGATGGGTTATTGAGGTTTAGAGGTCGGATTTAGGTACCGCCAAATGACGATTTGAGGATGTTGATCCTGAGCGAGGCTCATAGAGTAGTTTACATGGCTCACCCAGGAGTCACGAAGATGAGGGCAGACCTTAAACCCTTATTCTTCTGGAAGGGAATGAAGGTCGACATAGTCAACTTTGTTGCTAGATGTCTCGAGTGTCAGTAGGTAAAGGCTGAACATAGACACCTGAAAGGATTACATCAACCACATGCCATTCTGGAATTGAAATGGGAAGTTATTTTGATGGATTTTATTGTTGGATTGCCACTGACGGCAAGGAGACACAAATCGATTTTTGTAGTAGTAGACACTCTGACGAAAAGTGCTCACTTTATTCCTATGCGTATGATGTATCAGGCACCTGACATAGCAAGATTTTTCATTAGTGAGTTTGTGAGGCTGCATGGCGTGCTTAAGAGGATTATATCCGATCGAGGATCGCTGTTTACTGGACGATTTTGGATGAGTTTCCAAGAGGCCTTGGGAACTCAACTTAACTTTAGTACTGCGTATCACCCAAAGACTGATGGACAGACGGAACGAACGAACCAAACCTTGGAAGACATGTTGTGCATGTACGTGATGGACCAACAAAAGTGTTGGGAGGAATTCTTGCCTCTAGTAGAGTTCGCTTACAACAACAGTTACCAAAGCACCATTAAGATGGTGCCTTTTGAGTTCCTTTATGGGCGACCGTGTCGGACGCCCTTGAGTTGGGATCGTCTTGAGGATAGGGTCCTGGTTGGACCAGAAGCGATCCAAGAATGGAAGATAAAATTCAAACCATAAGACAACGGATTAAACAAGTGCAGGATCGACAAAAGAGTTATGCCGATGCACACCGAGTCGGCCGTAGTTACGAGGTCGACGATCGAGTCTTCTTGCGGGTTAAACCGCATAAGATTTCGATCAAGTTTGGAAAGGGAGCTAAACTCTCTCCTAGGTTCGTGGGACCTTTCGAGGTTGTGGAGAGAAAGGGGCTCGTGGCCTATCAACTAGCCTTTCCTGATTCTTTGAGGCGTATGCACGATGTTTTTCATGTATCTGTTTTGAGACATTATGTTAGTGATCCTACCCACGTGATTGACATGAGTTCCTTGCAGGTATCAGACGAAGGAGCGCTCACGGATGAGCCGGTCCGCATTTTAGATCATCGCGTTCGACAGTTACGACGTCGAATGGTAGATCAGGTCAAGGTCCAGTGGGACAGTTATAGTCCGCACTCGGCGACCTGAGAGGACGCATATGATATGCACCAGCAGTTTCCATTTTTGTTTGATAGATAGATTTATGATACCGTGGTACTTTTATTTCATCATTTATACTGAGAAACTTCGGGACAAAGTTTAGACCAAGAGGGGGTGTATGTAACATCTCGCTCTGGCGCACTGAGAGAACTTATTATTTGAGGACACTTTCTCGCAAGTGATCTGGACTTTTCTGATATTAATACATTTATGCTTGATTATGATGCGTTATGATAGATGACATAATGTTTTTCTACTTGATGTAGACAGGTGCTATTGACTCAGTTTTGTTGAGTGTGCAGGGTTTTGGACCTTGATGATGCAGAGGCATCGGTGGAACCCCTTGGAATCCAGATTGAGTCAGGGAGTGTGCTATTTGGGTTGATTTATTTACCATGATATTTTATTTATTTGATGATATGTTGTTGACATGTTATGACATGATGGTTGATGATGTAGGCTGACGATATCTTTCCGACCAGACTCACATATGGAGTAAAGGGGCCACACATGATTTCTAGAGAGGTTGAGGGAGAGGTGTGGACAACAACCCTGCCACAACCTACTAGCATTCCTGTCGTGTCTCTAACTATAGGTTAACGATTACCTAGTTCGAGAGGATCCACGATGTCGTGAGGGCAGACTGCAACAGTCACTCACGATGATTCTAAGGGGCGCGCAATAAGGCGGGGGCCTTATTCCTTAGAGCCCTTAGTCTCCCACAAGTTCACCTAGCGAAGTGTTGACTCCAGGGGTTATAGATGTCTACCAATCAGTCAAGTCTGTGAGTGGCACCCTTGGAGCACGTGGTGCATCCTGAAGGGCACATCGCGCAAAAGAAACACGAGTTGGCGAGTGGCACCAATGGAGCACGTGATGCATCCTGAAGGGCACGTCACGCAATAGAAGCAAACGAAGTGAGTGGCACCTTTGGAGCATGTAGTGCATTCTGAAGGGCAAGTCACATTGATGATGATGATGAGACAACCTAGATGACCCTAAGACCTTAACGCCTTAAGAAATTCTCAAAACGACTCCCCTAATTAATTGTCGCCCAATTCAAATCTAAACCTAAATTTAAAACATCTCTAAGATAAAATTTGATTAGCCTTAAGAAAGGACCCTACAAAAATAAACTTAAGGATGCAAACCAAAACCCTCCTAATTATTAGACAAAGTCTTCTTAAATTAAGGGGGGGTAAAGTAATGAGGGAGATAAATTAATTGAAACCCATGGTTTTTAAATTATCAAGAAGAAATAAAATTATTAAAGTGTGGGAGTATAAAAGTTAGGATTTTAGAAATATAATAAAAAGATTAATAAGCGCATTTATCTTTTTGGGTTTTAGAAAAAAAGAAAAAAGAAAGGAACAAATAATAGAAATAAGGAAACTTGTAATAAAGGAAACTTAATAAAGGAAAGTAGGGGACATAGGGTAAAAAAAAAGAAAAAAGGAATCAACAATTAAGAACTTTCTATAATGAACTAAAATAACAACTTCTTTTAGGGAAAGTTATTAAAAGCGTGTAAGGGGATCTAGGAACACCTAGGAGTAATTTTAGGAGCGACTATAGGTGGGTGGGGGAAATGAGTCTTTTAATATTTTTAAAGAAAATAATTTGGAGAAACTTGGGGGATGAGTGACACTTGTACGACATAGAATTTTTAGGGGATTTTTCATTAAAACTTAATTAATAGTGATTTAGGGAAAGTAGGTGGGTCTCAAATTGCTATAAAGGAAGGGGAAGACAAGGAAGGAGGGGATGAATGGTGAGCATAATGTTACACTACCAGATTGCGGCTTGACTGTTTGCTTGTGAGGAGTTGGGAAATTATCAGCTGTATTGGAGTGGTAGCTCAGCCTTGGAGGCGAGCTGAGAAGCTAGTCTTATCTCTGGATCTTGTGTGGCCCCTTTGCGGCTCAGGGGTCTAAGGGGGAAGCAGAGTACCCCTAGCGATTGGCTGGGAGGTACCGGTGAGGTCGCTACGGTCGGAAAGCAGGAGCGGCAAGGAGAACGAGACATCAATCGAGGCACAGACGTCAATTGAGGCAGTCGATAAGGAGAAAGGTACGCACGTTACTTGGTAGAGAAGAATGTTCGAATAGGTTTCTTCATTGTAATTTTGTTGTTGTACAATTTTATCGTCAATGACAAATACTGTGGTAGTTAGAATGCATGGTAATGGCTTGCGAATCTAATTGGCATTATTATTCTGGACTGTGTAATGCTTTTTTTTTATTTCATCAATCTAGACTGTGTAAAGTTTTGTTGTTGCGCAGGACTGTGTAAATTTTTTTTAATTGAATAACCTTCATAATTCCTGCACCCAGCGTTAAACTGTTGTCTGAAAATGAATATTAAAACCCCTGCACCTTCAGTTTAAATTCGTTGCTTGAAACGGGTGTCGAATCCCTGCATCTTCAGTTGATTTTTTTTTTATTGCAAACAAATCTTGAATCCCTGTACTTCCTGTGTTAAATTTTTATATAAGCAGAATATAAAATCCCTACATTTTCAGTGGTAAATCGTTTTTGAAACCGGTTGAATCCCTTGAAGATGCGCTATCACTGGTCATTCGTGCTTGTTGAGTCGGAGGCACTGTTCGGTTTTGGGGGAAGGATCATTATGTTCTGTTGGGTCGTTATGTTCTGTTTTTTTTATTATATCAAAACTTATCACGCCTTTGGTTATTTTTGCCTGCAAGCCTGTTCCTGTCTAATGCATCCTTTATTAAGGGTCTTTAACTCCGCCACGGGCTGATCCTTGTATCCCCGCATTTTCATTTTTAGCTCTGAGTCTTTGTTCTATCTCTGCGCTTTTTTTTTGTTGCTAGGCTCTGCGGGGTGTGGTAATCAAATTATGGAGTGTTTGATTGTTTACTAAACCAAAATAACCCTTTTTGTCATTGATTTTGCTGGTTGCTTGAATTCCTTCTTGCTGGGCGTTTCGATTTTCTGTGGGCGTCGATCTCTTGTGGGCTGGAACTATTCCTTGCGTGTTGCTGGGCGTTTTTATGATTCTTTGTGGGCGATTCCTTAGTCACCGTGGGAATTCGTTTTTTTTGGGGCTTTTCGCTTCACAAGTCACTGTCATTGTGTTTTATTTTGTGGGCGATTCTATCTAAAGTGTGTGTTCGTTTGCTGTGGCTTTTATTTGTGTTTTATCACTGCGATGTATTGCTGCGTTTGCACAGTAGTGAGCGTTTATTACTGCGTCCCCTTTTTTTTTTGGGTAGCGATCACCAAGCTGTGGATAATTTTCCTCCACGCGTTATCCCTGTCCTTAAATAATTTTGGGTATTGTGACTCGCGACAAGGCCATGATTATAATCGAATTAGAAGTAGCAGAACTAACGCCTCGACTGTCTCTACCCTTGTAAATTTTCCCTGTTTCCTTCCGTATAAACTGATGATAAGTAGAACAGTTGTTGCCTACAGTATAAACTGATAATAGCAGGTTAGTTTCAATTGGATACTTGCTGTAAGATTTCAGATACTTTTGCCTTAAGAATTTTATACCTCTTTCCCTTTCATTTTAATAATAAAATATTGATTCCACCCTTACCATTATGTCAGGAGGTGAACCGGTATTGTACTTGAGCCTTTTCGTATAGACCCTTATCGTTAGAGTGGATGTGTGAACGAATATATATATAGGCTCCTTGTTTAGAGCTCGTCATGGCTTAAGAAATGGATTAAAGTCTTAATATTGATATTGATTAAAAAGAATGATCTTTATTAAGAGGTACACATTGCAGTATATTGTTGTATAGATCATTATTAAAGAGGTACACCTTGCTGTACATTGTTGTGTAGACCATTGCTGTATAGATCATTATTAAAAATAGATCGTTATTGTTGATATATTGTTGTATACGTTGCTAAGAGGTACACAAATCTGGTCCTTGGTATTTTGCTGTATACATGTTCAGATTATTATTGATTAAAAAAAAATAGACCATTATAACCCCACAATATGAATGGATAATTGTTGAGATAATACCTAGTTGAAATTGTAATTCAATTTGCGCTTATGTTGTTTAAGGCTAGATGTAGATTGCACCTAAATGATAACTGCTTTTAGACATGTTTGATGGGCTTGTGAACAGACTTGATTTTAGAGTTGTCATTATCTTAATATGATTGTTTGTTGCAAGGTTGTTATAATCTAGAAAGTGATGTGGTTATGATTAGTCATTGTAGTTTTATTGCATGGGTAGCATGCTAGTAGCATTGTGATTTAATTAAATTGCTAAGGTCATCTCTATATAAGAGGTGACATGGTTATGATAATGTTATTGTATCGGTAACATATATGATGGACTGAGATGATGATGTAGTGGCGGAGTCATGTTAATAGTAGCGCAATGTTGTTATTATATTATCGTAGGGTTGTTGAGATTTTGTTGAATTGTTAACATATAACGAAATGTCTTGAACTAGGTACACTAAATCCTCATGAGTTAGTAATTGGGGAACAACAATTAATGGAATTTATTGGAGTAGCTGGTCTAAATTTAATGCCCATTTGAGCCATAGATAATGCCTTGTCTTAACAATGGTCAGTCGCCTTCCGCAGAGATCGTGGTCGTTCATTAATTATTTTGTACTTGATCGTAATCAGTTACTTGCTTGGTCTGCTTGTGTCGGGTGGGATGTAGACACCTCCATGTTCCTCAGAACAGTCGCCAGCCCTGAGACCTTAAATGGTTAAAATCGATGGGAACCTGGGTTTGAGCATTGATTATGTGTCTTGGAGGTCCTAACCTTGCAGGGTAGGACGG
>ML779704.1:363712-391132 GCA_009831015.1 Picea engelmannii | reverse complement strand
ACAATTGTAACTATCTCTTAGAGATGGGCCATAAGAATATGAATTGCTAGAGATTGAGAGAGGGAGGTAGAAGTTTGAAGATTACAATTGAGAAAATGATGCAATTATAGGTCTCTACAATTGGAAAAGACCACCAAAGTGGATGACATTGAAAAGGACCACCAAAGTGGGAGACTGGTTACTTTTTGAGCAGTTTACTACACAAGTAGGTCACTCATGTCTTACACAGATCCAATAAGTTGTCAATTTGAAGTTATGTTATATGAATACAAATATCATCAAATCAACATATTATGAATACAAATTTATTGTAAGGACTAAGAATATTCTGAACATATCAAATCTTTTCCATTAAAAACCCTTCTATAATTAAAAATCCATTAATTCTAATCATTTCCAATCTATAATTGAAAGACCATTAATTCTAGCCATTTCCAATAAGTATACACTTAATTATTAATAATTATTAATTGATGAAAAGATGTCAACTCTAAAATCAAATTCTTGACTTTATTTAACTCAGAGACAAAGCATTTTACATTTGAACCATTTAACTCAAAGACAAAGCATTTTTACAAGTAATAGTATCAAAGGTATCATACATATCATCTGTACGTTCAAACATATTCAGAATTTAAACAATAATAATATCTTAACTATTAACTATTTCTTGTCCTTAGGTCAAAGTTGATCACTTGTCAAGTTTATATTAGCATTTTTACTACTTTTAATTTCATCAGTTCAAATTACAATTATATTTTATTTACGTTTTCTTTTGGGCTAGATGATTTGCTTTCATGAACATAATCGTCCCCGAAATCTTTACAAAAATTTTAAAGGAAATTAAGATGATTTAAACTTTAAAGGAAGTTAAGATCATTTCAAAGTGCAAGCACTAAGAACATTTTAATTAGGAAATTGGAGTTTCAACAAAGTCTCTGGTGGTGGAATGTTGATCTGTGATGAGTTCAACGGCCATGGAAATGTTTTCTGTATGTCTACAAACTCTGAAAATTTTCCTGGTTAAATATGGAAGCCAGGTTAAATATGAAAACCAGTAAAGTGTTTCATGACACTTGTATTCATTTCTCCACTAGTTTTGGTTGAGAAATAAAATTATCATTACCCTATTTCGATTTTCCTCTAAAATTATCATTACCCTATTTCGATTTGCCTCTATATGTGTGTGTTGTGTGATGTATCATTGTTTTCTTCTTTTCTGTTTATTAATTCGGTTTGCATATTGAAATTCCAACATATGGTATCAGAGCTAAGATCTAATGAAGAACTGCGAGAGAAAGCATAGAGAAACAGAAAATCTGTTAGCTGCACACAGAGATTGAGATTCTGTTCCATGTAGAGGAAACCTAGCGGAGGCCAGATTTGGTGGAGCAGACTATTTTGGGTGAAAGAACCGGTGAGGTCGCTGGATATTGTTCATGCTATTGGCAAGGGTAACATTTGCAATTTTTTAAGCAGTTAGGAATCAAGTTTTACAGTTATAATTTTTTTGTTTATTATAGTTCGTAGGTTGGAAGTCCAACAGATATTAGGTTTCATGTGCTAAAAGTATTACAAACACACACAATAGTAAAGTGAAATCCAGATCCATTGATAAGTGTTTGACTCACCTCTGCACCAACACGACCAGTCACGACCTCTACACCAACACGACCAGTCACGACCTCTGCACCAACATGACCTCCCACGACCTTTGCACGAACAATCACGACCTCTGCACCCACACTCACGACTTCTCACAGGCACTCACGACCGCCCACACTCATAAACACCCACAAAATTGAAAAAACATTCATGTATCGACCGGTGGTTGATATATAAACATTCTTTCGACTGAAAGAGTTTTCGGTCGAAACATTCTTTCTGCCAAAAGATTGTTCAGCCGAATAATCTTTCGGCCGAAAGAATGTTTCAGTCGGAATATCTTTCGACCGAAAACATATTTCCGAATGGAAAAAATCCGTATGACTAAATGTTTACATGAAAATCGAGGGTGCTGTCACTATACCATCTGATTTGACATTTCACTTTTCGGTCAAAAATAGTTCGGCCGAAAAAAATATCTTTCGGCCGAAAAATAATATTAGTTCGGCCGAAAAAACATTTTTCGGAATTTTGGAGATCCAATTGTCATGAAAGTATTACCCAAGTTCGTGATTTCACCTGCTATATGAGAAAGTTATTTCCAATTTTATGAGCATTGAGGGTTGGTTGGAAGAAGTTAATTGTAATGTAGGAGTCAAGCAAGTTTGTCCCCTATCCCCTACCCTTTTGGAGTCTATATTGATAAGTTAGAAGATTGTTTGGAGGATGTAGGTTGTGTTAGCCCAACTCTCGCTAGTATAGTCATCATCCTCCTTTATGTTGATGATATTGTTCTTATGGCGAAGATTCCATGTGACCTGGGTAAGAAACTAATAACTCTCAAGGACTTCTACTCTAGCATGAGAATGACTGTGAACACTGCCAAAGAAAAGGTTATGATAATTAAATCCAAAAGGATCACATACGATAATTTTGTTTATGACAATAATAGATTGGAGGAAATGCCTTCGTACAAGTATCTTGGAAACAATACCCACCATAATCTTAATAAGAGCTATAGCATTGAAAAAATGATAAATGGAGGGTGGAAATTTTATTATGGGAACAAAAACAATTGTAAATCACTAGACCTTTGGCTTTGGAATAAACATAAACTCATTTTTTTACACTCTCACCACTCTGGTTATCTTATATGAATGCGAAGTTTGGTGTTGCAGTATATCTAGAGAATCTTGGAGAAATATAAAACATATCCAAAATAATTTTATAACTTATAATCTCAAAATTAAGGGCAATACACCCTATCCTATCCTCCTCATAGAAGCAATCATTTCCCTCATTGAGAGCATTTCTATGATTAGATACCTAATGTACAAGAACAAGATAAACAACATGGATGACAAGAGGCTCCCCAAATTTTCTTCAAACTCTAGCCAAAACCACCAACGAATCAAGCGGGGATGACATAAAGATGCCAAATCTCAGCTAAATCATTGGGGAATAAAAAAAAAATCCATCATGAAGAATATCGATAATATTACAAATGTTATCACTTCCAAATTTAAGGATAATTTGTGGTGTGATAAATAATTAGTAGATAAAAGGAAATTAAGATACTACAAGGAGGTGGCCAACCCTAATTTAAAATATAAAAATTACCTATCAGTTTTGAAAATTGAAAAGACAAATATTAACATTGCTAAATAAGAACAAACTCTCACAATCTACATAGTGAAACTAGGTGTTGGACAACTCCTAAAACACCATGGGATAAGAGAATATGTCACCTTTGTGACACTAAGCGCTTAGAAGTTGAAAAACACTTCCTCTTGGATTTCCCTACCTATACCCATATTAGATCCCAATTTAAAAATATTTGCCACATTACGGACCTTCCTATCCTCCTAAGTCATCAAAACCATGGTGATCTTGGAATGCTTCTCTCAATATTTTTTTAGCATAGAAATACAATTTTAAAGAAATTGAAGTAATCTCTTACCTTCTTAAGATCCGATAAACCAATTGGTCTCAACGTACTTTAATCTTCGTCATTATAAAACAAATTATACAAAATTAATAATAAATTATATAAAAATAATAAATGAGATTGACATTATATGGCTTTCTCCCTTTCAATCAAAAGTCAAAACCTTCTTGATTTGAATTGGATTATATATATATGAACATTTCAAATCATATATATGTGTGTGTGTGTGTGTGTGTGTGTGTGTGTGTGTGTGTGTGTGTCAAGTCAGAACATTTCAAATCATATGAAGTGTTGTAAGCCTTAAAACACTTCATATATATATTTGAAGCCCAAGAATTGTAATGTTGTGTTGTAAGCCTTGAATAATAAGAATATTGATACATTGCCCCATGGATGTTTCCTTGACGCACTCTCAGGGTTTTACCACGTAAATCTTTTGTGTTATTTGCCTTCTTGTCATTCTTCTTGCAATTTTATTGTTATGTTCACACCTCTAATAACAACAGATAAGCTACCCCTATCAAAACCCTGCAGTAACACAATCCTACCCAAGAGTGACAACACTTATGTAGGAGGGTTTGATGACCACCAAGGTGAAACAAGGAAAAAGGCACAAATTTAGACCATTATCCGACTCAACCATGACATCCATTATCCCACTCAATCGATGATCACTACTTTCATCACAAGTACATAAGGCATTGACACTTAATATGAAGTATCTAAACAAGTTATCTTATCTATGTCAAGCATCATAGTCATCATCAAGTGAGAGTAAGTTGAGCAAAATATGGAAAGCATATTGAATCATGTGTCTATGGAGAATCATGGATATCTCATCTTTGGGACTGTTATCTATGATATGGATCTCATTTTAATTAAATACCTCACCTTCAATATATATATATATATATATATATATATATATATATATATATAATCTATTTTAAAAATAAAAATAATAATGATAAATTCTCAACAATAACAATTCAATGTTCATCCCATGCAAATTCATAAATACTACTAAATTAGTAAATTGAAAATTCAAATTTGTAAATGATATAAAATATTAAACATGGTTCAAAATTCAAATTCAAATTCAGTAATAAAATACATAATCATAAATGAAAGTTGAAACAAAAATAGTAAAATAATAAATATTGATACATTGATTTAAAAGTTAAATTCATCATTCATCATTCTATAGTATAATTTATTAGTACTAAGAAAATACTAAATAGTAGATAATAAAGTCTAAAATAGTAAACTGAAATTACTCAAACTAAAAAAATTAAAATAATAAAGAGTGATGAGTGAAGGTCTACATCCATCTCCTGTATGAAGCCATCATGACCATCAAAGGGAATGTCCCTATCCATTACTTTCATATAAGTTATAAGATGACATATGATAACTCATAAGTTATTCTATTTTTTTTTGTAAATTCGTGAGCTAATCCATTAATAATATAGTAAAAGTACAATCAAGAGAACAAAGGTACATTATGCCCATGGAGGAAAACCAAGCTCTTCATGTCTTAGCAATGGTTGACAAACTAGGACTGAATCAAAAGTAGGAAACCTGGAAATAGATTAGATCAAGAGAATTAAGGAGGAAAACCGTGGGGGGATTTCTTTGATCACTTGACACCCGATAAAGTCGTTGACACTGCCACTGGAGGAGCTGGAATTTGCCTCCCTAGTTGGCAGTCCTGTACATTTGAGGAAGGAAGACGGTGAAGGAAAGTCATTGCATTGGACTTTCCGCATGGGGGGAGAGTTTTGGGTGTCACTTGTTTGAACCACCTGCTTAACCGATTGTGCTTCTGTTGTCTTCTTGCAGATGATGTCTGAAGGTGTTAGGTTGGCATGAAGGCCATCCAAAGACGAAGTGTGGGTACCAAGAGATCTGGGTGAGTTGAAGGGACTCTGAATGAAGACACCAGAAAGACTGAGGAGGGCGTGAGCCAATTTTTTTTTTATCATCTAGTAGCTTTTGCAGTGTCTCTGGGTGCGTTGGATTGCCGAGTGGTAGTTGGTCATCTCCTCCTCCAAGTGATCCAAAATTTGTCGAATTGAGCGCGGGACTGAGTGCTCATAACCCTCATGACTGGCAACGACAGGATGAGAATGCGAGCCTGTCATTCTACCTCCCCGACCACCTCTCACTAGGCAAGGAGTTGCAGCAATTTGAGACCACCTGGTTAGTTTCGTCGTCAACATTAATCAAGATAGCGTTCAGTAAATGAAATCTGTTGAATATTCAAAGAAAAGAAAGAGATTTAAGTGAATGGATTGGGAAAAACAGAAACCTGTTGCCGAGATTGGATTGTAAGTTTATTATCTGTCGCTCTTCTGGGCGTGAAAATGCACCGCGTTTAAACCAGAGACGTAAACAATTAATCCATCTCCACCTACAGGAGGAACATGCTTTACCGTAACCCGATTGGAGATTCAGGTGAGCGGAGGGCCAGCCGTAAATTCAACCGATTACTTTGCGGCTCGGTTCTCCGGTGACCGGAATCTACAATCGGATCGCTCATCGCTGGGACGCTTCTCCTTGGTTTTGTAAAATGCACCACATTTTGGCCAAGCGAATTCCTTTGCTCTGTGAGTGCCCAGCCCAGCTCGCAATCCATCCAAACGCAAATGAGGCAGAAAAGAAAGTGCCCTTCTGACACCAGTGTGATATTTCTCCTTACTTCTGTTGCCCACATTTCAATCATGTCGAGTCAGCATGACATATGCTTAGCTAAGCTCACACGTCGACATCGTGTTTGTTAGATATTGGTTCATTCATACAATTCCCAATACACATTTTATTTCCAAATTTCTTAACGATTAAGTCAATAACATGTAATTTCGATGCAACAACAATATTCGACCAACAACAAACCAGATTTAGAGGAAGCGAATGAAAATTTATCTTATCATTTTATTTTCACCGTGAAAATACGAGCCTAAGTAAATACAAACAGAAATATCGTATATTTTAGTTTTTGCGTTTTAATATTTTAGTTTATGAGAGATGTATAACACAGCCGTAATTTGTTGGTGGTGAAGGCTTAAAGGTTTCGGCTTGTGGTTGGTGAACGCTTAAAGGTTTCGGTTTGTGGTTGGTGAATGTCTAAAGGTTTCGATTGATCCAGAAAATATTGCTGATCCAGAAAATGAAAATGATCCATTTTTTAATGCATAAATGGATTTAACACTCTAAAATACCTATGAAATATTCTAATGATAAAGACTTAATTACTTAAATATAAAGTTCCAACAAATCTTAATCAAATTTAACTAAAAATTAATTTAAAAATATACTCATAAAAACTCTAAAACTATTTTTAAATTAAACTATTTTCTATTTTCCATTACCTAGTAGAAGATGAAACTTTTACACATATCATATGTGATGAATGTAATCACGAGGTTTAAGAGTAGCTAGTTTTGTCAACGCTAGGTGACGTATTATTGCACGGTGTTTGTCTCTTGTCATAACATTCATGCCCGGGGAGGAAACATTTAACGCATATTTGTGATATGTGATGATGTCATGTGACAATGGAATGATTCTAATCACATTGTTTTCTCGATGTCATGTTATGCTTTGTGTGAATTTCCGTTACCTTTAAAACGATGGGGGCATTTGTCATAAATATGTTCATACTTCATAAATTTATATGAATATAAGTTTTTTTTGATGGGGGCATTTCTCATATGTTCATACTTCATAAGCTTATATAAATATAAGTTTTTTTTTACATTTATAAATATACAAATTTTAATTTTTTTTCCATATTTTTCTATAAGTGTTTTTTATAAAATAATTTATATAAATATATATATATTTTTTATATTTATAAATATACAAATTTTAATTTTTTTTCCATATTTTTCTATAAGTGTTTTTCATAAAATAATTTAGTAAAATAAAAATTAGATTTTTTATTTTTTCTCTAACTAAGTTAGGGTTAAAGTTATTTATATTTATATTATTTATTTGCAAGTTCCAAGTTAAATAAACTTAAATTTATTGCATTAAGAGTGGCATCTTACCGAGTTGTTGAAAGCACTAACTATTTCCTAAAAGTAGTATTTTACCTACGAGTATCAACAATCATGAAATAAACATTGATCAGATTTTCTAGGATTTTTAAGAATATCTTAAACCATTGTTTTAAATGTAACAACAATGAAATGAAATAAAATGAGAATGCTTTTCTATTTTCTAAAAAAAATATAAAAATAGAAAATAACATAAACTTTTCCGTTTAAATTTTATGTATTCATAGAAGGTAGATAAGAGAGTTTCAAATTGTATGAAATATAAAATTCTTAATAATAATTTACAAAATAAAATTATAAAGTAATTATATATATATATATATATATATGTTTTGTATTTTTCGAGGAAAAGGACCATTTCGCGTGATAAAGTGGACGTTTATCAAAATTCATATTACAAGAGGATAAGGTACGAATAAAATATATTTTCAATTTAAACTTCATAGGTTTATCTCAATTTAAATTTTATGTATTCATGGAACGCATATGATAGATTTTCAAATTATATTAAATATAATGTTTTTTTTTTTTTTTAAATTTATAATAATAATTTTCAAAATAAAATTATAAACTAATTATATAGAATAAGGATAATATATATTTATTTTGTATTTTTCTTAAAAAGCCACCATTTCTAGTGATAAAATGGACATTGATGAAAATTCATATTCCAAGAGGATAAGGTAAGGATAAATCAATTTAAATGTTTAGGTTAGTCTTAATATGAGATAGATGTAAACACAACATTCTTGAAAGGTGTGATTGAGGAAGAGGTATGATTGAGGAAGAGGTAGATAAAAATATGTTTATATGTTTATCTCATATATGGATTATATGTATATGAAAGAGAATATGATAATGTGTTAGACAAGCATTTCAAAGTTGGTGATTGTTGTAAGCCGTCAAAGACCAAGGAAAAAGATAGATTAATAAGTGTCATTGGAACATGTTTTTGGATGTGTGGAGAAATATACAAGTTGTTTTTGGTTGAATGGAAGATAAAATTATAAAAAAATTATATTGGTATTAAAGACTTTGGAAAAAGAAGCAAAAGGTGCACAACAAGTATGGTGTAAAAGTTGTACATGAGTATGTGAAGTTTTTTTAAGAGGAATTTGATGCAAGATAATCATGTGTTATTGTAAATATATTTATGTAGCCATAAGAAAAGAAGGAAGATGGGTGAATCCATGGAAATACGAGATCATGTGTAAATGAAAGAATTACATAGGATAGTGATAGGATGTACAAAGAGAAATCCATGAAATAGAAGCAAATGAAAGGCACACTTGACAATCGCAAGTATGAGATAAATTATATGCATCATGTAGTGGAATGCATTAAAAAAAGGTTTAAAAAATGAAGGAATATAAAGAAGTTGAAGGTACACATAAGGAATATAATTTGTTGGTTTTATTTTTGTAAAGAAAAGATTGTCGTTTCTATCAAAAACTTGAATTGAAATTAAACTGCTTAGGTGCATACTACACTTACAAGAGTAAAACTACATAAGTAATGTACATTTTGTTTTTGTCCCTTCAAAAAATAATCCTCAATCTCGTCTATTTTTCCTTTTTTTTTTTTCCTTATGATATACCCATGAAGAAGGGTCCATAGTAACTAACTATAATTCAAAAGGTAGACGATTAAGATTCATTGAGGGAACCAGTTCCTCACCAAAATTAGAGGTTTTGATTTTATGAAATCTCTTCATTCCCCATGGAGAGGCTTCATGTACAATGTCCACCCTCGAGGTGGAAAGCTCAATATTCATGTCTTGTTTTCTATCCTCCAAGGGATGGTAGGGTTCCTCATTGAATGCTTCTAGACAAATAATGTTTTCCTTCTCTAAATCAATAATTTGCTAATTGGAAATAGTTTTTGCATCATTATCCTATGAATATGGCTTCTCACATGCTTGCCAAATTTTTAGTTTAGATTTAGGTCCTTTGCTACTTGAGAAAAAGAATCTTGGAGATTCCCTATTTGTTGGTAGAGTCGACATTGAGAACCAATACTCTCATAATCCAAATCCCAAACCCATGTAATATTTTCCTACTATAGAAACATCATATCCAAGAGCCCCAGTTAATGTAAATCTCAACATATATTCTAGCATATTTTTACAAATGTAATGCTTCGCATTTTCAATTGAAGTAATAAATAATAAATAAATAGATAATAATAAGTTAAAGTAAAAATGGATAATAATAAACAAAATAATAGCATGATAATAAAATAAGTAAGAAATTATAATAAAAGAAAAATACAAAGAAAGAAGAAAAGAATTAATAAAAAGGGATAAAACAAAACTAAATTAAGAAAATGTTAAAATTTCATGGTGACAACTGGAACCTATGCATGGAGTTTCTTTGCATTGAAGGACAAAATGAATTCTATATAATGAAGTTGGAGAAAGAAGTGTGGAAATGTTTTCTTGTGTAATTGATGGAAAGGCTTGGAAGTTGGCATAGGTAGCTGATTGAGAGCTCAAGGGCTCTCGGTTGTCTTGACTAAGGGGTAGGTTGGGTGGAGAGTGCCCCCCCACACTTGGTTGCACTTGATGGATCAAATATTGGAGTGCCACAATTCTAAATTCACATCATTGTAAGTAAGTTAATTTCTACAACTATCAGTTAAGATTCTCGCCACTTACTTCTCACGTAGATTATGCAATTAATAATTAAGTGGAGAAAGAAGTGTTGAATATTTTGTTTGCGAATTGATGGAGAGGATTATAAGATGGAATAGGTAGTTGATTGAGACCTCGGGGGATCTCATTTGACTTGACGAAGGGGTTGGTTGGGTGGAGAATCCCCCTATTATCACCATGACGATCATGCTTCAAATATGAGTTTAAATTTAGTAGGTGACTAAATCAGTGTAGAGCCATGGCATTGTTTGGAGGTTCGGGTCATATACGATGACAATATGGACAAATATAGTGGGAGAGAGAAGGAGGGAGTCCTACAAATCGTTGATCTTGAGGCAGCCCGGATCAAACGGTTGGGACCCATATCGAGCGATGAAGCAATGCGAGACTTAACTAATCGAGGGCAGGTCGGGGAAAAACACCATGGTGTCAGTCGTAGATGTGTGGCACCCTCAAATATACATCGGGGCGAAAGGCGGTCTGCCTAAAACCATTTTTGCAAAAGCCCCGATGTCACATGTTCTAATATGTCAAATCAACGATTCATGTAAGGGAAATCGATGGCTGGTCAAATCACCGCACGCCACTCGTTTGGGTACTTCACGACCATGAAATGTCAGGGGAATGCTGCTGGATAACAAACTCAAAGGTTAATCATTTGAAATGGATTGGTCGAGCATGGTAAATCAACGTGCCTGCAAGTAATATTGTCAGTGATTAATGATTGGAACTTGATAACTACCGATATTCAAGTATGGGTGGCATTATTCTTCTCCTGGAAATCATCATCCCATGTATAAGTGGAGTAATCTCGTGCTGGATCGATTTCTTGAGTTTTGTAAAATTAAGGGAGACAAAATCGTGGCCTCTGTAAGGTTGGAAGATATGGATAATGTCAATCGAATAGTGTCTAGTGCAATGAAGTTCTCAACTAATTTGTCAAGCTTAGCAATAAGTGAAAAAGAAAGGTGGGTTGCATAGATATTAGCAACCAAATTTCATACAGATCCCGCAACTGAATCAGAGTCGGGGGTCAGATTAAACCCTGTTATGAGGAACCTAGTCATCAATGAACACATGGACGAAATCTACAAGTAGGAAATGAAGAAGAAGTAGAGAAAATGACAAAAAACATAAATCAGAGTTGAGACGATGGAGAGCGTCGGAGAAAATCCACTCGCTTGGTTGAGCACTTTGAAAGAAGAAATCACCAAGATGAAATGAATTCTCAGGTAGGATCAAGTACATTCCAACAAATTTTGGACAGATGGCAACCCCAGACATGATAGACCTATTTCTAACTGTCCCTTTAAAATAGGATAATTGTTATTATAAATCATTCCCTCTTGTAACTTATCTCTATTTTAGCATTATGGAGAAGTCTAAATGTTTTGAATTCCACAAGTAATTCTTCTATATATATTATCTCGAGGATATAGAAAGCATGGAGAAAATAGGAGCCTGCCCTTTGTGCAGGACGACTTTTGTAAATTTTGGGGTTGGAATGAATATATAAATGTAGAAGCGGATTTTGGACTATTTATGAAAAGATTCCAATTGGCGGTGATATGAGTATTGTTTTATTTCATAGTATGTGTTTCCTGTAATCTTATATTTCATTTACACTTCTTTCTGTCTAAATTGGAGAAACAAAAACCCAGAATTCATCATTACGATGTTCTTGGCTTAGCGATTTAGACTATGTTTATTTTTTCTTAACCAATTCAAAATTCATTTTAAATATGCTCTGATGCAGTTATATGTTTCTTTTTCCTTTGATGCCTTGCAATTTTCAGATATAAACTCAGACTCATCGCCTCATTTAGCCTTTTCCTCTTGATAGTTTCATGTTTTGACAATGCGTTTTTCATTCATGACTCCATAGCCCAAATTTCATCTTCATCTCTTCAGTTATTTGATAAAACCCCCCAAAACAACCCAAATCTAGCCACTGATTGCCAAAGAAATATCAAGTGACATGAGAGAGCCCTCTCTGAGTTTAGAAGGCTAGTGCCTTAGCTCTAATGCTAGTTGAAATAGTTACCTCTGTCGTTTGTCTATCAACCTGGACAAAATTTACAGAGTGCTAACATTCTGTCACCGTTACTGGGGACGAAATTGAAAAATTGTAAATGGGAAAGAACGACATGGTTGAGTTCTAAGGTTTGAGAGAAGCAGACACTTAGGCACATATTGGCTGTATTCCTACTCTGGCGACTCCACACGTCAAAAAATCAGTTTGAAGGTGATTCCACTGGTAGAAGAATCCATAAAATTTCCATTTTCACTGGCGACTCCACTCTCAATGAAGAATCCAACTTCCAAAACATCAATGGCTACTCCACTCGTAATACATAATCTAGATCTCGAGACATCATTGGTGAATCCACTCAAATTTTGAATACAAAATGCAGTTTAGAGGATTCATTGAAAGCCGATACCCCTTGGCTGAGGTATGGGAAGGCATTATGAAAGAAAACAAATGCTCAAAATGGGATTTTTTTCAGATCATTTTGCTATTTGGTATAAGTTGTCTCTGGTCCTTTTTCGAAAATGCTAGGTAAGTTCTTATTTTCTTACTACATGAAAATAATGACCATGACAATCCAGAAAATATATATCCCCCTCTTAAAAGTACATGATCGTCCCCTCAGTTTATCACTCATTTTGATAAAGAAATTTCATCTAGGCTACGTGATGACCATAACCAAGTTGATGAGCCTCATGAAACTAGGGTTGATATTTCATCTCTTGCACTTGATCCAACACCCTCCAAGACAAAGCATAGATACATACCCTTGAAGTTACCCCACATCCTTCATAATTTTCCTCCAAAACACTATGAGTACCTACCTATGTTTGATGGGGAACTTGATAGCATCTCAGCTGAAAAACACATCCAAGGGTTTGAGCATTTTATATATTTGTTTGAGATTGAACATGATGATGTTTGTATGAGGGCCTTCTCAATCTTTGAAAGGAGACACCAAATACTAGTTTAAACATTTACCAAGAGGAAATTAGCTCATGGGAGGAATTGAAGGATGTCTTTTTAATTTTTTGGGGCAATAAGAAGTCTTTGGACCTACAACTTAGAGAGTTCTATGCTTTGAAAAAGTAGGACAATGAAATTATTTCTGTATTCATCATAAGGTTTTCCAGTATCTATCAAAATTTTCCCAAATAAATTGGACCCACCGAAGTTGTTGCTATGCTCCATTATGCAACTACTCTCCATCCATATTCATCCCTCCTTCTTATGGAAAGAAGATCCAAGTCCTTACAAAAAATGTTTTATGATGCTCAGGATGTTCAACACAACATCCAAGCATGTGAACAGATTCAAAATAAAGGACCAAATGCCCAAGAATGTGAAAGGGAATATAAGAGGAAAGAGGTTGATTGGGATCCTGAACATAGATTTGAAAATACCATAGGTCGTCTTGCAATTTCTAACGCCAATGATTATCTCATGATGAGTAAAGGGATGATTGTTTTTTGTATTCATTTATAGATGGTCAAGAGAATGAGATTACAAATCTATTTGTTGAAGAATAGGTTGATGTCCCTAATCTATTATTGTTAGATGACATCTCACAGACAATTGATTTTCCTATATATGAAAAATATGAGGAGGATTGTGATGTTGAAGACTTTCTTTTTCAGCAGTACAGTGAGATAAGTCAACCTGCATGTTACAGTTACAAATGGCAGAGTATTGGATTAGTCGAAGAAAATTCTCTACCCTTGTGCTTTTCTACTGTCAAATTTTTGAGAGAGAATTCTAAAATCATTGTTGAAGCAAGAAAATTCGTGCTAATGCAAATTCACACCAAACCAATGAAAAGTATTGACAAGATATTGGAGCACTCTTCTTAGGTGCTTGATGATCCTATTCCTTACCTTGTAGAAGACCTTGTCAATTCAGAGGTGTGGTCACTGATCGAAGACAAAGCTAAAAGTGAGCATGTCTAGCAATCCAAAGAGATGGTGAAATGTACCTATGATGACACTGGAGAAAATGAAGAAGGTTTTGAGTCAGGTAACAGAACCTTGCCATTGTGTTTTTCCTCATTCCAACTGTTGAAACAAAGTAGCATTTCAAATCAGAAAATATCCCAGCATGAAGGTCAAAGTGAATAAAGAAGTGGACTTACAGATAAAAATTCTCTACCCTTATGTTTTTCTTCCTTTGAATGGTTAAAAGAGAATCATGAGACTTCAGAGAAAATGGGGAGTTCTAACTGTATTCATAGTAGTACTGTATTACATGAAAATGTTGTTATCATTGAAGAACACCAACTACACTCACATGCATTGAAAAATCATTACCTGGGAAATTTAGAGTGGCAACCTTCACTTAAACATCAGATTAAAGAAGAACCTGATCAAGAAATTGTTGTTGAAGGTCGTTTTTCTTCTCCTAAAACTAATGTAGTTGTTCAACAACATTCCCAGCAAGACAAAGTATTTCAAGGTTGCCTTTCCTGCCTTGAAAATGACGTATTGATCCTATTTATGAAAAGCCTAGACATGGATGGATATTTTGAAACTTCACCTACGGAGAATCTAAGTAGCAAGGGAACATTTGTAGAGGAAGCTTACTTTTTTGTCATGACTCTCGAAAAGAAAACATTCTTCCATATGATTCATGATCCCAAGACACATTATATGGAAAAGGTTTATAATCAGAATTCACCAATGATAGAGGGATGCAAAAAATCAATGTCTGCATCAATTGTAATTCCTTTTACATAAGATGAGTTCCTCCAGTCATGGTTACCTTATGACGCAAGAAATCTTTACTACCAAACTTCTAAAAAAAATTGCTAGTTTTTCGATAGAAATCAATAAGTTGAATCACCTGAAAACAAAAATGAAGTGGAAGGAGTGAAATGTGATGATTGTTTTATGCATATCTTATAATATCCATTTGTGATATTGTTGGGAGAAGTGAACAATTCAGGCCCTTCAATTTTTTTTTAGAATTGGACTTATAGATAAAATTTTGAATGAATCATCAGTAGAAGGGTTTTTGAGCAACCAAGTACAAAAGAAATGAACGATGGATAGGATGTTGTCATGGCTACATTGGGATTATGATTTCACTTGATTAACGGTCCTTTTTCAGCAGTTAGGGTAGGCAGGAGTGTGTGAATAAGCTTGTTTATCAAGCATTGTTTTCCAATAGTATGTACAGTTAGATCCTAACAACAAATTTTTAGCATCCAATGGGAAGCAGTTTGAAAAAGCCGGTTTTAAGATTTGACGATTCAGTCTCCAAGATGAAACAGGATGCCCACACACATTTGAAGGTATCCCAATGAAGAAGGCACGGGGTCTACAATTCTTTTCTACCTCACAGGGATGATATCATCCCTAGTTGGAGCCTATGTTATCACCATGACGATCATGCTTCAAATCTGAGTTTAAATTTAATAGGCGACTAAATCAGTGTAGAGACATGGAGTTGTTTGGAGGCTCAGGTCATATATGATGATGATATGGACAAATATAGAGGGAACCCGAAGGAGGGAGTCCTACGAACCGTTGATCTAGAGGCAGCCCAGATCAAATGGTTGGGACCCATATTAGGTGATGAAGCAGGACGAGACTTAACTAATTGAGGGCAGGTCGGGGAAAACCACCATGGTGTCAGTCGTAGATGCGTGGCACCCTTAGAGATACATCGGGGTGAAAGGCGGTCTTCCTAAAACCATTTTTGCAAAATCCCCGATGTCACGTGTTCTAATACGTCAAATCAAGGATTCGTGTAAGGGAAAGCGACGACTGGTCAAATCACCGCACGCCACTCGTTCGGGTACTTCACGACCATGAAATGTCAGGGGAACACTGCCAAATAACAAACTCAAAGGTTAATCATTTGAAATGGATTTGCTGAGCATGGTAAATCAACATGCCTGCAAGTAATATTGTTAGTGATTAATTATTGGAACTTGATAACTATCGATATTCAAGTATGGGTGGCATTATTCTTCTCCCAAAAATTGTCGTCCCATGTATAAGTGGATTAATATTGAGCTGGATCGATTTCTTGAGTTCTGTAAAATTAAGGGAGACAAAATCATGGCCTCTGCAAGGTCGAAAGATATGGATAATGCCAATCGAACAGTGTTCAATGCATCGAGGTTCTAAACTAATGTTTCAAGCTTACCAATAAGTGAAAAAGAAAGGTGGGTTGTGCAGATATTAGAAACCACATTTCATACAGAGCCCGCAACTGAATCAAAGTCCGGGGTCAGATTAAAACCTGTTATAAGGTACATAGTCATCAATGAACACGTGGACGAAATCTACAAGCAGGCAGTGAAGAAGAAGCAGAGAAAACGACAGAAAACAGAAATCAGAGCTGAGACGATGGAGAGTGTCGGAGAAAACCAACTCGCTTGGTTGAGCACTTTGAAAGAAGAAATAACCAAGCTAGAATGAATTCTCAGGTAGGATCAAGTACATTCCAACAAATTTTGGATAGATGGTGGCCCCAGACATGAGAGAACTGTTTCTAATGGCCCCTTTAAAATAGGATAACTGTTATTATAAATCATTCCTTTTTGTAACTTATCTCTATTTTATAATTATGGGGAAGTCTAAACGTTTTGAATTCCACAAGTAATTATTTTATATATATTATCTAGAGGATATAGAAAGCATGGAGAAAATAGGATCTTTCCCTCTGTGCAGGAAAAATTTTGTAAATTTTGGGGCTGGAATGAATATATAAATGAAAAAGTGGATTTTGGACTGTTTATGAAAAAATTCTAATTGGCGGTGATATGAGTCTTGTTTTCTTTCATAGTCTGTGTTTCTTGTAATCTTATATTTCATTTACACTTCCTTCTATCTAAATTGGAGAAACAAAATCCCAACATTCATCATTGCGATGCTCTAGGGTTAACAACTTAGACTATGTTTATTTCTTCGTAACCAATTCAAAATTCATTTTAAATATGCTTTGATGCAGTTATATCTTTCTTTTTCCTCTGATGCCTTGCGAATTTCAGATATAAACTCAGACTCATCGCATCATTTAGCCTTTTCCTCTTGATACTTTCATTTTTTGACAATGTTTTTTTCATTCCTGACTCCATAGCCCAAATGTCATCTTCATCTCTTCAGTTATTTGATAAAACCCCCCAAAAACAAACCAAATCTAGCCATCGATTGCCAAAGAAATATCAAGTGACACGAGAGATCCCTCTCTAAGTTGAGAAGGATAGTGCCTCATCTCTAAATCTGGTTGAAACAGTTACCTTTGTCATTTATCTATCAGCCTGGACAAAATTTACAGAGTGCTAACACCCCCCACACACTCTGTTGCACTTGAGGGATTAAATATTTCACTGCCACAATTCTACATTCAAATCATTGTAAGTAAGTCGATTTCTACAAATCTCAAGTATGATTCTCACCACTTACTTTTCATGTAGATTATGCATTTAATAATTAAGATAAATTTATTTTTTATTAGTTAATAGTTGCAAATTGTTGTGTTTATTTATGCATTTGGATTTATTGAAATTTTATCCATTGCATATGGTATATGGATTAACATATAAATAGACAATCCTACTGAAAACCTTGGCATAGACTAAGTTTATTCCCTCCAATTATCAGGAGTGTGCATATCCTAGTAGGTCAACAGGGACCATAAATTTCCCCTTGGATTTTTTTAGGCATATTAGTAACCAATCAATTACTTGGTTTTTGAGGTTCCATAGACTCAATACAATGGTTGAATCTTATAACATAGAAGTAATAACATAGGACACTAAGGAATTTTGAAATATCAAGTTTGATCTATCAATGAAAGTGGAAAACCATCTAGAAACCATAAAATAATTAAAACCTTGAAACATTTTGTGCCTTCAAACCGCAAAACCACTAAATGATTTAAGCCTTCACCATGGCATCCACCCGTGGCTTGTGAGCTTTCAATTCTCCAAAAAAATTGTAGATTAAAGAATTCCTTCATTTACCCATCCAACCATGGATGTTCAAGCCTTGGATTTGACATCCCCTCAATGATCAAGATTCCTAGAAAAAATTGTCATATTTTATGAAAAAATTTTGCAACCCTGTCATATTTTAGACAAATCTATCAAAGAATGGTTGCAACCCTCATGGAATATGATCCCTTATAAAACTTGTACTTATGAACCCAATACTTGTATGTGTTAGAAATATTGTTTTCAATGAAGTCAAAGATAGGGGGAGACTACAAATGTCCAAGATAAAGATTGCAAGATGGATATTGTTGTCAATATTGTTTTTTGATTTATGATGCTTAGTTTGGATGTCCTATGTTGGATCCACCTTTGTTTTTTATCCTTTTTAAAATTTTATATCTTAATGCTTGATTTCAAAAGCTGGTTTTGGTATTTTCCTTTATTTTCCCCAAAATCTCAAAAGTCTCATCACGCAAGCAGTGACGATTATCATACTCTTAAGGCAAGATTTATTTTTTTAATCGTCTAAATGAGTCTCTACTTTTTAACCTCGGGATGTCGCATGTTGGAAGTTATAGATCACATAGTTTACAAGTCTCGAGGGGCGAAACAATGAAAAAGTTTTAAACAAATTTTACCCAGATTAGTACCGAGAGTAAAGATACTCTAAACCACAATTAAGCATCATCGAGATTTCATGTCTCGGCGTTTTCTAGCTCCAAAAGTCTTACCATCATAACCCCAATAGCCGAAACCGCGAGATTCTTTTTTTAGTAACCCAAGTTAATGATTGAAGGTAAACTTTTTAGCCGCGGTTAAGCTCCATCGGGATTTCGCAACTCAACATGTTTTCCCTCAAAAGCTATACCTTCAAAGCCCCGAGTCGCGAAGTCGTGATATAAATAAAAACGTAATTATAACACTTAATCCAGTTTTATCCTCCAATTTAATTAGATCATATCATCACGATCTTGTGACTTCGCAACTCGACATACGAGCCTCTTGGAAGCTATAACTTCAAAGCCCCGAATTGTGAAGTTGCGATATAAATAAAAACATAATTAATTAAACACTTAATCCAGGTTATGTTTTTTATTAACCAAAGCTAAGTATCGCAATCTCGGGTTTTAGAGGTTTAAAGGGTTAAAGTGAAAACTCCCGATGAGGCGAATGCCAAAAGATTAATTAACATTTAAAAAGGTCTGATTAATTAAGCTAAGCTATCATTTCCAGTTTTTTAATACGAAAATTAATATGCACAGTCTACGGGGCAATTTTAAACTTTCCTTGCACCAACTTGCATTACGAACTGTCAAAATCTATGACATTAATTGGAAATGAGGCGAATCGACAAGTAAGGACTTGGTTTTTATTGATAAATTTATATTTAAGAATGATTTGACCGTTCTGTTCCTAAGCACGACCTAGTTTTAAATGGTCGAAGGCATGGATCTTTTATTTGTTGTCACAAATTTCATTTCTATTCTATGCAGAACAAACCTTTCTTGAGCGAACTAATTTATGCATGTATACATATTTTTATCACAGGAGAGATAAAGTAGAATCCCCTGTCATGGCCCTGTGAAAAGCGTATAAAGTCACTATTGAGGTTTCAGAACAAGGTTCAGACAACGTTTCTGATACTTCACCTCGAAGTGTCGACTCAGTCAGGACCTGGTCATATATTTATGAGTTTCTATAGTCCGAATTGGTAGATGGTTCGGATGATTCCAGTGACAATGAAAAAGATGACTTGATCACCAAATATAAGATCGTCGTCCAGGCTCAAATGCATAAAGTAGTGATTAGGCCACGTCTGCTACCTTACTACGATATGGTCTAGTGGGCATTAGACCATGTAGATATACCAACCAGAACCATCGTCAGTGAGAAGAAATTCACTATTGGGACTTTCAGACCCGAACAATTGCAGGATATGTACAAGTTGCCTACCGTGTCAAACTTAGTATACAATGCTGAATTCCTTGATAATTTTAAATAGAAGGAATGTGTGCAATACGACAAGAGTTTGTCCAGTTTAATCAAAGATTGGGTTTCACACCATATGAAGTTTAGGGTAGACAGTAATGGTATATATTCAATATCTTCTCTGGAACCATAGTTTAAATATGTAGCTATGATGACCTATAGATTATATGGGAGAGAGGATACCACACATTTTTTCCTTCAGCGGGTACCTCTAATTCATTCAGTCGCCGAAGGCTGTTCCTTCGACTGGGATAAAATACTGTCTGATAGTTTGACCAGTCGAGTTACAAAGTATTGAGCACATAAGGAGAGTGGAAAGATCACTTCATTCTTTATGTCCATGTATATCATGGACACCGTGTGTTTTCTGACGCTTTTTCCCTTAATGAGTTGGAGCTGGACTCCATCAGAGGCTGAGCCCATCCACGTATACCATTCAAAGCTGTGGGAAAACAAAGCTTCAGATTTTGTGTATGAAATCTTCAACTGGGTAATAGTACCGCTGCATGTCACTATCTTCGTCCACCCGCCACCCAGGATCTCGGACAGTATCGCGGTAAATTTGAGCAGTATAGCCGACTGGTACGTGGAAGCAGAATTTTCATATCTCAAGGTTTTCGGTGCTTCTGTTCCTCTGCATGCCTTACAATTATTCATACCCGACAAGATGACTTGTCGTGAGATTTCCAGGCAAACCGTAATCGGTGGCGTAAGCAAGGAACTTAAGGGATATTCTAAGAAGGTATGGCCACCTTTTCCTATTCATTTAAATTCATATTCTTTGTTAGATTTTGGGCATGCTAAAGCTGAGGCAGTAGCCCTGGAAGACCTGAATTTGGTTCAAGTCGAATTCAAGAAGCACAATCCACATAGGGTCATAAGTAATCACTTAGCCAGTTTCGGGCTTAAAAGGTTTGAGCACGAAAATTCACCATTAGATGACATTTTCCAAGGCACGAGATCTTATGCTGAGGTTTTGGCTCGAATACAAGCCCTGGCACCCAAGAGAGGGTCGATGTTTTAAAATTCCAATAACATCAATGGAGTTGTCTTCCCCCAGTATTGCGGGGTGAGAATCCAATAATAGCAGAAGTGCAACAAAAAGAAGCCGAAGGCTCCAAAGATTCAGTACCCAGACAAGAAGAACACCAGGACAGGAAAGAGCAAACTGGGAGACCGAAACCAGAAATGAAAACTCCCGATCCGTCAAAAAATCTAAATCCAGTTGCCACTCCAGGACAATCAGCTAAGCAAATTGGAAATCCCATCGCCTCCATTACTCCCTTACAGTCAACCCAAGGGAACATAAATGCAGGGTGGATTTTCAATGAAGAATTGATACCTATAAGGATGGAAGAGCTCCCTCCAAATGAGTTCTTTTTTGATAAAAAGAGAAAAGTTGTCAAGGACCTCCAAAGCGAACAAAAGAATAGAACAAGCAAGAATGGCCGAAAAAAAGGAAATCGAGCTACTCAAAGCTAAGCTCGAACAAGCAGAGCTAGTAGCTCAAACCAGTCAGATATAGGTAGTCCAACAAAGAGACTTGATAGGGCAGCTACAGGTTAGATTAGAGTTCGCTGAAAGCCAAGTTATAAATATCGGGATATTCTAGTCCTAGGCTATGGAGATTCGGAGCAGAGTTTCTGCAGCCCAACGAAGTTTACTTGCCAAGGTAGAGACGATTTGGGACAACTGTCTGCTTATTGATCAAGTATTGGAAAACTTATCTGTCAGAGAGAGAGAAGCTGGAGTATCTCGGGTCGCATTTCAAGAGGTTGTAATAGCTACAACAAACAGGGAATCGACAAATAGTTCTGAGTTTTCCATTTCGGAACAGACCCGAGGTAATATTTTGTTGAAAGAATGGGAACACAACATATCAGAAGGCAAATTGCAAGCCAAGAGGATAAGGAAATCCTGTGAAGATGCCTTCGGTTCTATAGATGGAAATCTATTAGGCATTGATAGTGAGAGAAATGTTGAGACACTGAACCAAATGAATATAGAGAAATTATCACTTGATATAAATGAGAAAGAAGAAAGAGATTTGGCCGAAGTCTCACAAGTAACTCTGGAAGACATAGTTCAAATAGATAAATGGATTATTAAACCAAGTGTGCGATTGTGCACTATCGACACCCTAGACCGACAAATGGAAGAAACGTTACTACAATTAGTCAGAGATTGTTATATTTTTGAGGCCAATTGTCAAGCGGAACCTTCTAGGTTGATATCTCGACTGGTGGAAAAATGTATCACTTGTACTGAGCATGCAAAGGGGCAGGCTTCTGGTACCAAATAAAGATAGAGATAAATAAATGAAACAATTGATCTCCTTCTTGTTGTAACTGAAAATCCTGGAATGATTGAGATTCCATCATATGTAAATCTGTATAAATATACAATAGAAGGAACGAACAGAGGCTGGACCTTTTTGGGTCGATTGTAATAGAGATTTTCTCCCTCGAGAGTTAATACAAAGCAAATCCGAAAATTCTCGATTTCGTCACGAATGTGTTATGAGTTTGTTTCCTTGTATTTCATATTTAATTTCATTTCATATACATATCTGATGAATGCTTCGCTATAACTTAGTACAACCTCTACTATAGTGAATAAATTTTAGTTTTCTATATTGTTTACTATTTTTCCTCTGTAACGGCTATCAGCGGGTATAATACCAATGAATACTTTAGATTTCTATATATATTTTATGCTTCATCAGGTTATTTCTTTATTTTTTTCTTCCTCTATTTACAAGTGAGATTCTCCCTTGATAGGAGCCTTATGGGAAAGGGCCTTTCGTTTGCACCCTGTTTTCACTACCGGAGCTATAAACTCTCCTTTATATGACTGAAATCGAGACAACATCTAAAAAGTTTTGAGATTTTCTTATCATTCTGTTCCTCCATGACTGTCCCTGTGACAAGACAACCTAATATTGAACCCGAACTATCAGATCAAACACATATTGCCTTGAATCTTTTTGATACTATTATTAAAACAACCACTACTCAGGTGGAACTTGAATGTTCATGGGCAGCGGTTGAAAGGGACATAAACATCCAGGAACAGTTGGAAGCTAGACAACAACCTAGAAATCAGCCCTAGCTTCCCTTGCCGAAGGTTGACATTTCTTCCTTCTCTACACCTTACTCACTTTAGAATGCCTAGACACTGTACTTCTAAGCCTTAAGTACAGACTCTGGAACAACATCTTTTTGGCACCATTTTCGTGGACTGAATTTATGAAATCTTTTTCGTTGGGAAACAACATTTTTTTTTCGTTGAAAGTGTCACCCTTTGATAGTGAACAAAGAGTGCACACCTTTTAAAGGCTTTCCAATATTTCACTTGGCGACTCCACGATTAATAAGCTAGCATCTGGTCGAAGGAATACCAGGAAAAACACGGATGGTAAACAGACCACACCTATTACCGATCCTGAGAAGATTTTAAAGGTGAGAGGCTCTCTTAAGCCGACCCCTGCAGTCTATCAGCTTAAATACCCACAAATGAAGACCAAGAGTTCTTCTGGACCTTCAACTTCACACAACCCTCTTTTCAACTCTAAATATCTAACATCAAACTGCTCCGAAGTTAGAAGTGAAACACGTCCGATAACCTCTGTAGTACACAAAGGAAAAAGTCCTGTAGAAAATTCATCTGCTGTCGATATATCGTCGACTCTTTAGTTAAATTTCACGACCTCACCCAGTCTCAAAGAATATTTCACACATCTAGTTTCCACACCCGTTGGTTCTCCTGATTACATGTCTTGCAAGTTCAAAGAGCCAAGCCCTCGCATCCCTTATGAATCATCCTCGGATTTTTCACCCCGCGAAGAAAGTAAAGATTCACTTTTAATATTCCAAAACCCCCTTTACAACTTTCCACTAATATCAATGGTAGCCGCCGGAGGGGGAGGTGGAGGGGTTGTCAGAGGAGGAGGTGGAGGTGCTCTTGGGGGAGGAGCTGGAGGTCAAGGGATTTCCCCTCCTCCCAGATTGTTTGCTAAAGTGGTAGCAATATACGCTCCTTTGGTATTTCCCGTTTCTCTGCATGACCTTCCCGAAAATTACATAAAAAATTTGCCAAAATTCACTAGGGAAGGAGATCTGACCGCAACCAAACACATAAATTTCTTTGATCAATTCATAGACATCCTAGGTCTCAAACATGAACATGTGTATTCGAGGCTTTTTGTCCAAACCTTTGAAGGTCAGGTCCGAACTTGGTTTTGGAGTCTACCTGCAGGATCTATCTTGTCCTATTATGCCTTGGAAGATGCTTTCCTTAGATAATGGGGTGAAAGAAAGGACCACCTATACTATTTAACCGAGTTTGGGTCTTTAAGAGAAAATAATTCAGAAATAGTTATAGAGTTTATTCAAAGATTCAACAAGCTGTATAGAAAAATCCCAGCTGAGGTTAAACCGTCCCAACCCATAGCCAAAGTAACTTTCGCAGGGGCTTTTGAACCAGATTTTTCACTTCTTTTACGGGAAAGAAGGAGAGCTACTCTAAACTGAATGCAAGATGATGTTGTAGAAATTAATTCAAATATGATGGCTTCTGGTAAGTTAAAAGCTAAATTAGAAGTGGGAAACCGAGAAACTAGACGCTTTAGAGAACAAGCAGGGCCGTTAGGGTCTAATAGATACATAGATGACAAAGTAGACGATATGGCCAGGATAATTAAGGAGTTGTCTAATAAGATATCCAAGATGGAGCTAGAACAGGCCAAAGCCAATTCTTTCGCCAAAAAGGATTTTAGGAGGAATCCCAATCCCCCAAACTAGCAAAGACAGATAAAAAATGAAGATAAGAAAATACAAACTCCCCTAAAGAACAAAAATTTTATAGGAGGGGATGATCTCCAAGATTTCGGAGATTTAGATGATGATGTCATGAACTTGGGTGATGACTTCACACAACCTTATCTGACTAGAGAGGATTATGAAAAATCTCTAAACACTCAATAATTGTCTATTAAGGGTGAAGAAAGAGATTATACTGACCTTTGTAGTTATCAAGAAGAAACCGATATGATAATGGCTGAGGTCCAACCTAGGTATAACTTGATATCTAAGAGTAAGCCCATTTCAACTACTCAACCTATGAAAATTCTCCCAAGAGTTCAAACTTATGAGCCTACCCTGGAAGAAACTATGTTACCTTACAACAAAGCGAAAGTAGTAAACATGCAAGAACCCGAAGTGGAGAAGGTTGAGACTCAAACATAGGAAACCGAAGCAACTAATACAAATACACCATTAACCAAGATCATGAGTAATAAGGCAGTCTAGACAAATAAGTTGGAAAAGAAGGATTCATAAGTCCCAACTAGAGAAACAAACAAGGTGAGTGGAGTTTTCAGTTTCGAAAACGAGATAAACAAAATTAAGATACCAATTCCTCTGGTAGAGTTAGTGAAAAACCCAGTTTATCGAAAGCAAATTACCAAAGTGAGGCATTTCAGAGCTAGAAAGCCAATCTGACATTTTGAACCTGGAAGATGATAAGCCGAACATCACTTTTGGTCCACATTTTGAAGGAGCCAAAGACACTGTTGCTCCCTTTTATATCACCTTAAACGTGTACGATCAACTGCTACATAATTGCATGTTAGACTCCGGAGCCTCACATAATGTGATGCCTAAAATTATTATGGACAGATTGGGCCTCCAGATCACCAGACCTTACGGAGATCTTTACTCATTTGTTTCGAGAAAATCTAAGTGCATGGGAATGATAAAGGATTTAGTAGTTACCCTGGCATAGGTCCCAGTTAAGAGTGTCTTGATGGATGTGGTCATTGTTGATATTCCTCCCAAGTACGACTTACTATTGTCTAGGTCATGGGGAGCCAAGTTGGGGGGTTCTCTTCAACTGGATATGACGTACGCCACGACTCCTGTGTTTGGTGGGAAATTTACTCAGTTGTATAGGGAAACGATGTTAGCATATACAGTAAGCGACCCTCAAAATACAGACAATTTCCCTATTTACATTGCAGATCAAGATTTAGGAAATTGTATGTTATCTTTTGATGACAGTTTAGATGGTTGCACAGAGGAAAACGATATAGAGCATGAAGAGTCAGGTTACATGACCGAGGATATGTGTAGCACCGGTATCTGGAAGATGTTTTTTGATGGTGCCTTGTCATGCGAAGGAGTTGGTGCAGGAGTGCTTTTTGTGGTACCCGAAGAAAGGTTCATTGTCCCTTTTTCTTACAGACTGTAATGATCCCAAGCCAAATTATTTCTTGTAATCACTAACTACTACTAATTTATTGAGTTATTAAGTGCATACAAGATTCATGAAGATCACAATATATTCAAGATGTAGAAGAACCAACAAAGATCTGACCTTTTTATTATGAGCAATGTAAGATCAATACAATAGATGGCCAATATGGCATAAACCTCAGATGGCTGTACAAGCAATAAATATGAGCTGCTACAAAATGCTCCCGACAATACAAAATAAGCCTCCAAAGGCTGGATATACAATGAAGACTAAATCAAGTAGATCTGAGCCACACTAATGCTCAACCTCCAAGCTGGAAAGTGAACCGTCCTGCTAGAATGCTGAAGCCCTGAATAATTCTTCCCTGCTACCAAAGTGTCCAATCATCCTGAGAAATATGCCAAATGATAGATCAACCAACTGTAAGGAAAACCCAGATGTCCAAATTCCCAAATCCACTCTCAACCCCCATAGATCTGAATTCTTCACTGAATGGTGTGCCCCACTGGATTAATGAAACCCTAGCTGGTTTGGACCTGATGAAGGAGGCCTCCAAATGCTTTGAATCTCTCCAAGAATATAGATCGGGCTATGAAGTTTCGGGCTCAGATCTCAAGCAGATCTCCCTAGATCTGAGTTTTACTGAATCACAGGACGTACCCTATGGGTCCACGACATCCCAATCTCCAGACAAATATAGAATGATGATAACCCTCCAGAAAATCCCTCAAACTGATGGTCCTTCGCCTGCAAACAAAACCCAACTGTCGGAATGGCCCTAGGCCCTCAGGATAAGCTAGATCGAACCTCCCTCGATAAACTGGCCCTGAGACTAGAATGGTGTGGAGGAGTCTTTCATCCCTGAGACCAAGCTGTGGAATAAGGTGAGTGGATATTTCACCACTGAGTTTCTCACAAGGGTTTGTACAACAAAACCCCCAA
>ML779704.1:288773-357452 GCA_009831015.1 Picea engelmannii | reverse complement strand
ATAAACTGGCCCTGAGACTAGAATGGTGTGGAGGAGTCTTTCATCCTCGAGACCAAGCTGTGGAACAAGGTGAGTGGATATTTCACCACTGAGTTTCTCACAAGGGTTTGTACAGAAAAACCCCCAAACTGAATGCTCAAGAGGAATAGCAAATGCTAATCCAAAACCAGAATGAGTAATAGGTGCACCCCAGCCTCTTACTTATACTTTTCCTTCTAATTATCTGTTGAGTTAGGTTAACTCCCAGGGTTAATCTTCTATTCTTTTGTTGAGTTATCTTTTACTCCTTTCCTTTTCTTTTCTCAAGTCAACTTAAAAATATAACTTTTAACTTCTTGACTTTTCCCCCCTTCAGTGTGAGACTATGACCTAATGGGGGTGCCCAGGCCACTGAGTCTCCTCATTACCTCTCTAAGAGGTGGGGGACATTACAAAGACTACAATGGGATATAGATTATACTAACAATGTATGTGAATACAAAGCCTTGGTCTTAGGATTAGAGGCTGCCAGGAGGCTAAAAATAAAAAAAACTAGAGGTATACGGAGATGCGGAGTTGATAGTCAAACAAATAAATTGGCAATACCAGGCCAAGCATCCCAGATTAAGATCATACAGAAATTGTGTCTGGGATCTAATGGAAAAAAATTTCTCATCTGTAAATGTCCACTCCATCCCACGCACAAAAAACTTACAGGCTGACGCATTAGCTAAAGCAACTTCAACTTTCACTCCTCCTACAACCTTTAAATTGAAGTATCACATAGAGATAGGACAAAGACCATCTATACCAGATAATATCCAGCACTAGCAGGTTTTTCAGGATGATGAACAAATTAAGAAGTTTCTTGAAGCAGAAGGTGAATTTTCCAAAACTCACGTGGATCAAGAAAATTAGAACGACCATATATGGATCATGCAAGAAGGGGAGGACCCTCAATATTTCCAAGACAAAATCGAAAATCATCACATGCTGGTCCTAAAAAATAACCAAATTCCAAAAGGACTGATCCCTCTGGAAAGATTGTTTGATCAAAATGACATACCTGTAAAATCCACCTTACAACCCCAACCAGAAGAGGTTGAGGACTGTGACATAGGAACCAAAGAAGAGTCCAAGATGGTTAAAATATGTAAACTCCTCCCCCCTGAAATAAAAGGCAAGTATAAGGACCTACTCAGACAATTCAAAGACATTTTTGCTTGGTCTTACGACGAGTTAAGAACCTATGACACTACCGTGATTGATCACAAGATACCTCTAAAGCCTGGGGTCAAACCCTTTAGACAAAAGCTTAGGCAGATCAACCCCATTTTATTACTTGTGGTTGAGAGAGAAGTGAAGAAGCTTTTAGAGGCAAAAATTATAGTAGCTCTGAGATATTCCAACTGGGTGGAAAACCTGGTCCCAGTCAGAAAAAAGAGTGGGGAAATTAGACTGTGCGTGGATTTCATAAATCTAAATAAGTCCTCTCTTAAAGACAACTATCCACTGCCTAAAATGGATCACGTGCTAGAAAAGGTATTTGGGGTGAACATAATGTCTATGATTGACGGTTTCTCTGGATATAATCAAATTGCCATGAATGAACAAGATAAAGAAAAAACAATGTTTACTACCCCTTGGGGTATGTTCATGTATGATAAAATGCCTTTCGGTTTGATGAATGGAGGAGCCACGTTCCAACGCGCTATGGACATCGCATTCATCGGAGAGAGGGATAAGTTCATAGTCGTCTATCTCGATGATTTGACGGTTTTCTCCAAATCCGACGAAGAGCATCTGGTACAGCTTAAACAAACATTCGAAAAATGTCGCAGGTTTGGTCTATCCTTAAATCCCAAGAAATCACACTTCGCTATGCAAGAAGGTAAACTTTTGGGTCATATTGCATCTAGGGATGGAATTAAGATTGATCCTAAGAGGGTTGAAGCGATAGACACTATAAACATTCCTAGAAATGTAAAAGAAATTCAATCTTTCTTAGGAAAAACAATTTTTTTACGAAGATTTACCCCAAATTTCACTGAAATTGTAAAATTGATCACAGATATGCTGAAAAAGAACAACGAAGTAAAGTGGACAATAGAGGCCAAAGCGTTGTTTGCACACATTAATAAATTCATAGCCGAGGCACCTGTGTTGGAAAGCCCCGATTATCTAAAAGAATTTCTTATTTTCTCGTTTGCCTCCGAACACACGATTTCTACGGTGCTCCTCCAAAAAAACGAAGAGGGTTTCAAACAACCGATCACCTTTTTCAACAAAGAGCCTTAGAGACGCAGAACTTAAATATGATATAATAGAAAAACAAGCGTACGCCATGGTAAAAGCATTGAAGGCATTTAGAAAATATGTATTACACTCCAAGGTAATTGCATACGTGCCTACCAGTTCCATGAAAGATATTTTGGTACAACTAGACAGTGATGGGAAAAGAGGATGATGGTTTGCCAAGATTCAAGAATTTGACCTGGAAGTCAAACCTACTAAACTGATAAAGGGAGAAGGCTTGGCCAAACTTTTGGCTGAATCAAATCTCAGAGCTCTGGATATAAACTGCCTACAGGAATGTGAGGAAGACATGAACATAAACGAGCTTGATGAGAGAACAAATACAATTAAGATTGAAGAGAAGTTCATATCATCAGAATGGTACAAAAATATAGTATCCTACCCGCTGACTCTAAAATGCCCGAGTGAATTATCACCATCAAAAGCCAGGACTTTAAAGCTTCACGTGGTTAAGTATTGTATTGCCGAAAATCAACTATATTGGAAAGATCTACTCGGATTCTTGTTAATTTTCTTAGTCGAATCAGAAACAGAAAGGGTTATAAGTGAATTTCACAAAGGAGTGTGTGGAGGACATCACACTTGGAGGGCCACAACTTACAAAATTATGAGGGCTGGGTATTACTAGCCAAAACTTTTCCCAGACCTTAACGCCAAGGTCCAATCCTGTAACCCTTTTCAACTATTTGCAGGCAAACAAAAACTCTCGGCACTACCTTTAGTTCCGGTCAAAACTGAAGCCCCTTTTCAACAATGGGGGCTAGATTTTATAGGCGAGATTAATCCACATTCTAGCACCCAACACAAGTGGATATTAACTACCACAGACTACTTTACTAAATGGGTGGAAGCTATTCCAACCAAAAGGGAAACTGACTTGGTGGTAATAGATTTCTTAGAAGACAATATTTTGTCAAGATTTGGCTGCCCCCGAAAGATAGTCACAGATAATGCCCAAGATTTCAAATCTATGGCTATGATCAGCTTCTGCCAAAAGTATAATATCATTCTTGGCCATTCCATAGCGTATTACCCCTAAGGAAATGGACTATCCAAGTCATCTAACAAGATCCTGATCAATATAAATAAGAAAGTGTTGGATGAAAACAAAAGTCTTGGCATGTGCATTTAAAGTACACCTTGTGGGCGAATCACATAGGCACTAAAAATTCTATTGGAATTTCCCCTTTTCAGATGGTATATGGGAAAAATGTGTTGTTACCTATAAATTTAGCGCTTCCTATGATGAAATTATGGCAAGATCAGAGAGAAGAACCTAATCATGTCACCAGGAGGATAAACGAGCTAATCGAGGTTCAACAACATAGGGTCGAAGTAGATGAAAGGTTGCAGAAGTACCAAGATGACATGAAGGCATTATTCGACCATAGGGCAAAGGACAAAGATTTCCTCCAAGGTAATTTAGTATTGAGGTGGGATGTAAGGAGGGAAGAGACAACGAAACATGGTAAATTCGATCACCTCTGGTATGGGCCATTCAGACTCTTGGCTCTCGAAGGAAAACATTCTTTCCTACTAGAAAATATAGACGGTGAAATCCTCAATGCCCCTGTCAACAGACGTTATTTGAAGCATTATATGACATAAGCAGTCGCCAAAAAAAAAATAAAAAAAAAATAGAAGATGTGTATATTTATATATAGAATTTTTACATATATATATATATATATATATATATATATATTTCATTATGCATTGCTATTTTGATTTTATTTTCCTTTTGTAAATTTTTGACACCTTTCAAAAAGCCTTGATAACCTTCATATTTGCCTTTTTACAGGATTCCAGCTACAAACAAAATGAGCAGGAGAAGTAAACATAAAGTCGTGTATCGGAAAATAAATTGGCTTAAACAGGTGATAAAAAAGATTTTTGATAGTTTGGAAAGAAAATGAAACGGTAAGATAAAGGAGAACTACTAAAAGACTTGTTTTGAAGGGCTCTCAAAGGAAACCAAGATAACCCCATAAGAATACGACAATATCATTTGAAATAATAAATAAAGGAACATTTCCATGGTTAAGCATTTACGAAAGAATAAGACGAAATGAATAAGTCACCCAAAGTAAAGCACCCCCGAAAAAGATTTTCAAGAGTCAGTTTTGATTTTTGACCCCTGTTTTTCAGTTCGTAGATCTCTATCTGTCACCCTTTTCTTTTTTCGGGTTTACCTTTTTAAAAGCTAGCATCTTTCCGGTTTCGCATACATAGGGAGAAGAGATTACATTTTAACCTCGAAAGCTTCATAGCAGATTGTCAAAAGTAAGTTGGTCTTCACAACTCCTCGGTCCCTTACTAAACAAAGTGACGCTTAAGCGATCCTGACTTTTCTAGGTTTTTCAACAGTTTCAGAAGATTGAGGCTTGCTCAAATAGAAAACTCCAAAAAGTTAATTTTTCCCTTTCTCCCTGGGAACGAAGGTGTTGTGAAAGTTAAGGGAAGGTTTGTACCGAGTAATCAAAGTAAGTTGGCAGACCTATAATGAAAAATATTACATAGATATCATCCCTCATACAAACTGATTGCCCCCACTTCGTGCTCTAAAAAATAAAATCATAAGACAGGTGGTGAAAGGAAATTCATAAATGATTTCCCCCATCTAGTCCAAAAGATGATGAAAGGAAATTCAGAAATCATTTCCCTCGTCGCAACATTTAAATGCATAAATATATTCCGAAGTGGTGAAAGGAAATTCAGTAAAAAGGGCCAGATAACTCCATCGGTGTACTGAACTGGCTTGTTGGTAGTGAAGCAATATCTGAGATATCTGTAAGGTTGTTATACATGAATATCACTTTGCTCTGGTAACCAATTTTTTTAAAACCCGATCTACATCCCAAGTTCAGACAGGGGTTCCTGATTAAAAACATATAATTTGTTTCTTTTGATGGAAGCCAATAGCCACAAGATCTGTTGGGTCTCCCAGAATTGTTTTGATTGTCTTAATGCAGACCTGAATTTAGTAACGAGAAGGAGAAAGTTGTGAAAGGGACTACAACTAAGTTTAAAAAGTATCCGAGTTTTGAAAAGCTTTTCGAAAGTAAAAAAAAGAAGTCCCTTTCCCCTTCGGTATCCTGTTCTAAGGAACATCTTCACTGGATTAAAGCCATTGACTCCATTTACCCAATATGGGCACGTGGTCTACTGTTCTTCCCATCTTGTAGGAAAATAGGATCCCTAGCTGGAGCCTATGTTGGAGCCGCCTTTGTTTTTTAGCCTTTTTTAAATTTTATATATTAATGCTTGATTTCAAAAGCTGTTTTTGGTATTTTCCTTTATTTTCCTCAAAATCTCAAAAGTCTCATCACGCAAGAAGTGACAGTTATCATACTCTTAAGGAAATATTAGTTTTTTAATCATCTAAATGAGTCTCTACTTTTTAACCTCGGGATGTCGCATGTCGGAAGTTATAGATCACATAGTTTACAAGTCCCGAGGGGCGAAACAATGAAATAGTTTTAAACAAAGTTTACCCAGATCAGTATCGAGAGTAAAGATACTCTAAACCATAGCTAAGCATCATCGGGATTTCGTGTCTCGGCGTTTTCTTTCTCCAAAAGTCTTACCGTCATAACCCCGATAGCCGAAACCGCGAGATTCTTGTTTTAGTAACCCAGGTTAATGATTAAAGGTAAAAAGTTTAGCCGCGACTAAGCTCCATCGGGAATTTTCAACTCGACATGTTTTCCCTCAAAAGCTATACCTTCGAAGCCCCGAGTCGTGAAGTCGCGATATAAATAAAAACATAATTAATGAAACACTTAATCTGGTTTTATCTTCCAATTTAATTAGATCATATCATCACGATCTCGTGACTTCACAACTCGACATACGAGCCTCCTGGAAGCTATACCTTCGAAGCCCTGAACTGCGAAGTCGCGATATAAATAAAAATGTAATTAATTAAAAACTTAATCCGGGTTACGTTTTTTATTAACCAAAGCTAAGTATCACAATCTTGGGTTTTAGAGGTTTAAAGGGTTAAAGTGAAAACTCCCGATGAGGTGAATGACGAAATATTAATTAACATTTAAAAATGAATGATTAGTTAAGCTAAGCCAACATTTCTAGTGTTTTAATATGAAAATTAATATGCATAGTCTACGGGGCAATTTTAAACTTTGCTTGTGCCAACTTGAGTTACGAACTGTCAAAATCTATGATATTAATTGGAAATGAGGCGAATCGACAAGTAAGGATTTGGTTTTTATTGCTAAATTTACATTTAAGAACAATTTGACCGTTCTGTTCCTAAGGACAACCTAGTTTTAAATGGTTGAAGGCATGGATCTTTTATTTGTTGTCACAAAGTTCATTTCTATTCTACGCAGAGCAAACCTTTCTCGAGTGAACTAATTTATGTATGTATACATATTTTTATCGCAGGAGAGCTAAAGTAGAATCCCCCGCCATGGCCCCGCGAAAAGCATCTAAAGCCACTATTGAGGTTTTAGGACAAGGTTCAGACAACGTTTCTGATACTTCACCTTGAAGTGTCGACTCAGTCAGGACCTGGTCATATATTTTTGAGGTTCTACAGTCCGAATTGGTAGATGGTTTGGATGATTCTAGTGACAATGAGAAAGACAACCTGATCACCAAATATACGATCGTCGTCCAGGTTCAAATGCATAAAGTAGCGTCTAGGCCACGTCTGCTCCCTTACTACGATATGGTCCGGTGGGAATTAGACCATGTAGATATACCAACCAGAACCATCGTCAACGAGCATAAAGCCACTATTGGGACTTTCAAACCCAAACAATTGCAGGCTATGTACAAGTTGCCTACCGTGTCAGACTTAGTATACAATGCAGAATTCCTGGAGAATTTTAAACAGAAGGAATGTGTGCAATATAACAAGAGTATGTCCAGTTTAATCAAAGATTGGGTTTCACACCTTGTGAAGTTCAGGGAGGACAGTAATGGTATATATTCAATATCTTCTCTAGAACCACAGTTTAAATATGTAGCTATGATGACCTGCAGATTATATGGGAGAGAGGACACCAGACATTTTTTCCTTCAGTGGGTACCTCTAATTCATTCAGTCCCCAAAGGCTATTCCTTCGACTGGGCTAAACTACTATCTGATAGTTTGACCAGTCGAGTTACAGAGTATCGAGCGTAGAAGGAGAGCGGAAAGATCGCTTCATTCTTTATGTCTGCATATATCATGGATGTCGTGTGTTTTCTGACACCTTTTACCTTAATGAGTTGGAGCTGGACTCCATCGGAAGCTGAGCCCATCCACGTCTACCATTCAACGCTGTGGGAAAACAAAGCTTCAGATTTTGTGTATGAAATCTTCAACTAGGTAATGGTATCGCTACATGTCAATATTTTCCCACCCGCCACCCAGGATCTCAGACAGTATCGTGGTAAATCTGAGAAGTATAGCCGACTGGTACGTGGAAGAAGAATTTTCATATCTCAGGGTTTTCGGCGCTTCTGTTCCTCCACATGCCTTACCATTATTCATATCCGACAGGCTAACTTGTCATGAGATTTCAAAGCAAACTGTAATCGATGGTGTAAGCAAACAACTTAATGGATATTCTAAGAAGGTATGGCCACCTTTTCCTATTCATTTAAATTCCTATTCTTTGTTAGATTTCGAGCATGCTAAAGCTGAGGTAGCAGCCCTGGAAGACCTGAAATTGGTTCAGGTTGAATTCAAGAATCACGCTCCACATACGGTCGTAAGTAATCAATTAGCCAGTTGCGGGCTTAAAAGGTTTGAGCACGAAAATTCACCGTTGGATGACATTTTCTGAGGCACGAGATCTTATGCTGAGGTTTTGGCTCGGATACAAGCCTTGGCACCCAAAGAGAGGGCCGATGTTTTAAAATTCTAAGAACATCGATGGAGTTGTCTTCCCCCAGTATTGCGGGGTGAGAATCCAATAATAGAAGAGGTGCAACAAAAAGAAGCCGAAGGCTCCAAAGATTCAGTACCTAGACAAGAAGAACACTAGGACAGGGAAGAGAAATCTGGAAGCCCGAAACCAGAAACGAAAACTCCCGATCCACCGAAAAAGCCGAATCCAGTTGCCACTCCAGGACAATTAGCTAAGAAAATTAGAAATCCCATCGCCTCCATCAGTCCCTTACAGTCAACCCAGGGGAGCATAGACGCAGGGTGGATTTTCAATGAAGAATTGAGACCTATAAGGATGGAAGAGCTCCCTCCAAATGAGTTATTTTTTGATAAAAAGAGAAAAGTTGTGGTAAAAAGAGAATTCTATCAAGAAGCAGGATCAATGACCAAGAAATTTAAGGTGTTGATCGACGAGAAAGATATGAAGAAAGAAGAGTTTGAGACATAAATAGCTGGAACATTAGGGGCGTTTTCTATGACAAACCAATTTCAGTCAGGGTTTTGAAAAATCAGCTGAAGCAAAAAAATCGCCTCATCAAAACCTTAGAAGCCAAACTAGCCACAACAGAGGAAGCTTCCAAGGACCAGGAAAACACAGGAATAGAACAAGCAAGAATGGTCAACAAAAAGGAAATCGAGCTGCTCAAAGCTAAGCTCAAACAATCAGAGCTAGTAGCTCAGACCAGTTAGATACAGGTAGGCCAGCAAAGAGGCTTGATAGGGTAGCTACAAGTTATATTAGAGTTCACTGAAAGCCAAGTTATAAATATCTGGATATTCTAGTCCCGGGCTATGGAGAGTCAGAGAAGAGTTTCTATAGCCTAAGTAAGTTTACTTGCCAAGGTAGAGACGATTCAAGACAACTGTCTGCTTATTGATCAAGTATTGGAAAACTTATCTGTCAGAGATAGAGAAGATGGAGCATCTCGGGTCGCATTTCAAGAGGCTGTAATAGCTACAACAAACATGGAATTGACAAATAGTTCCAAGTTTTCCATTTTGGAACAAACCCGAGGTAATATATTGTTGAAAGAATGGGAACGCAACATATCAGAAGGCAAATTGCAAGCCAAGAGGATAAGGAAATCTTGTGAAGAGGCCTTCGGTTATATAGATGGAAATCTGTTAGGCATTGATAGTGAGAGCAATGTTGAGACACTGAACCAAATGAATATAGCGAAATTCTCGCTTGATATAAATGAGAAAGAAGAAAGAGATTCGGTCGAAGTCTCACAAGTAACTCTGGCAGACATAGTTCAAATAGATAAATGGATTATTAAACCAAGTGTGTGATTGTGCACTATCGACACCCTCTACCGAAAAATGGAAGAAAGGTTACCACAATTAGTCAGAGATTGATCTGTTTTTGAGGCCAATTGTCAAGCATAACCTTCTAGGTTGATATCTTGGCTGGTGGAAATATGTGTCACTTGTACCGAGCATGCAAAGGGACAGGCTTCTGGTACCAAATAAAGATAGAGATAAAGAAATGAAACGATTGATCTCCTTCTTGTTGTAACTGAAAATCCTGGAACGATTGAGATTCCATCATATGTAAATCTGTATAAATATACAATAGAAGGAAGGAACAGAGGCTGGACCTTTTTGGGTCGATTGTAATAGAGATTTTCTCCCTCGAGAGTTAATACAAAGCAAATCCAAAGATTCTCAATTCTGTCATGACTGTGTTATGAGTTTGTTTCCTTGTATTTTGTATTTAATTTCATTTCATATACAAATCTAATGAATGCTTCGCTATAACTTAGTACAACCTCCATTATAGTGAATCAATTTTAGTTTTCTATATTGTTTACTGTTTTTCCTCTGTACCGGCTATCAGTAGGTATACGACTAGTGAATACTTTAGATTTATATATATATATTATGCTTCATCAGGTTATTTCTTTATCTTTTTCTTCCTCTATTTACAAGTGAGATTCTCCCTTGATAGGAGCCTTACATGATAGACAGCTTAATGTTTTCTTACACCTCATACTCATTTATTAAAATATAACTCAGTTATAGGAAAGGGCCTTTGGTTTGCACCCTGTTTTCACTATCGAAGCTATAAACTCTCCTTTATACGACCAAAATCGAGACAACATCTAAATTTTTTTGAGATTTTCTTATCATTCTATTCCTCCATGACTGTTCCTGTGACAAGACAGCCTAATATTGAACCCAGAATATTAGATCAAACACATATTGCCTTGAATCTTTTTGATACTATTGTTAAAACAACCACTACCCGGGTGGAACTTGAACATTCGTGGGCAACGTTTGAAAGGGACATAAACATCCAAGAACAGTTGGAAGCTAGACAACAACCTAGAAATCAGTCCTAGCTTCCCTTGCCGAAGGTTGACATTTCTTCCTTCTCTACCCCTTACTCACTTTCGGATACCTAGACACTGTACTTCTAAGCCTTAAGTACAGACTCTGGAACAACACCCTATATTTGAAGTCCTTTTTAATTTGAATACGTAGCTCAAATGACAACATAGAACATATGGTTGAGAATCATATTCTGATACCTTTCCAATGATATATGACACTCTCTCTAATCGATAGGAATGAGGGTATATGAAAGATTTTGTCAGGTCAGGCCCATAAGTGAATGTAGATACACTATAAATAGAAGATATATGTGCATATTTGAAGAGTATCAAAGAAAGAAAACCAAGTACAATTGTGCATAAGAGATCTAAGGTGTGCAAGAGGATATGGAGAGTATTATTTGGGTCTAAAGGTGCACAAGAGGAGTTTTATAGGAGCTTTTAAGGGTGCCCTATAAAGGATTAAGGTCTATGATGCTACAAAGTGCATTGTTTCGATGTTGTGATGCTATAGTCTAGAATTATATTCTAGGAATGATGCTATGGGGTTCGTTAGGACTTGAAGGTTAAATTTGACTAGGGTTTGAAGCTATGTATGGGGTATGAAGCAAGAAGAGGTGTTGAAGCATGAAAGTTAAGGGTATGGCGATGTTGTGAAATGCATGAAGTATGAAGCATGCAGGTGAAGACAAAAGTACTGTGTGTATAAATATCTCAGAATGGTTCCTATACAAGTCTTATTGAGTTGGTTCTTAGCTTAGGATATTGGTGTCTCCAATAGGTTGGTGCCTACAAACATTTATAAAGACAAGATTTTGTGGTTTTCTCCCCTAAGGGTTTCCAAATTAAACTCCGTGTACTATGATTTGAGTTTACATGCATTTATCATTCTAAAGATGATGAATAATTGATGAATGCTCATTTAAAGTAAAAGGTATATTATATTGATTCACCCCTCCTCCCTCTCTATATAAGCATAAGTTAAACATTCGAATCAAAGCATGCTTCTTTGGAAAGAGTTTAACCTCTGAAAGGAATATCTTGGGAGAACACATGGTTGGTCAAGAAGGTTTCTCCAAAAATAGGGCTCTATTGTTTGAAAAAACAAACTAAGCCTTATGGAGCATAAGGATTTGAAAATATATAATGGCCCTTGGTTTGAATATTTGACAATCATTCATGACGAGTTATACAACCCCACCAACTCCACCAATAGATGTGTTGAGAAGAAGCCTAGTGAAAATAATTCAAAATACATTAATACCATATGGTGTGGTTTATCATAATTTTAGTTTGTTAAGGTGATGCATTGTAGATCAACAAAATAAATTTGGGACAAGCTTAAAAATATATATGAAGTTGATGAAAAGGTTAATAAGGAAAGGATCCAAACTCATAGAAGATTGTTTGAGATCCTGAAAATGGAAGATGAAGAGAATGTTGCATCCCATCATCTTTGTGTTGATTAAATCATCAACACCATTGGAGGACTTGGTGAAAAGGTTGAATAATCGATGATTATACCAAATGTGTTAAGGTCACTCCCCTTATGATTTGATGGCAATGTTTCCACCATTGAAGAAATGAAGGACCTTGATTCATTAATAATGGATGAATTGCATGGGATTCTCATTGCATATGAGATGAGTATAGAAAAATAAAATCTATCACTGAAGGAAGCAACTTTAAAAGCATCAAAGAAGAAAAAATGATACAAATCCTATGATTGTTCCAACTATGAATCAGATACAAAAGAAACAAAATTTGTGAGAAAGGTAAAAAGAGGATCTGAAAAATACAAAGGTAAGCTACCCTTCAACTGTTTTAATTGTGGCAAAGTCATACATTTTTCTGCTAAACATCCATATTAAAAAATGGAAGACACCGACGATGAAGACAATAATGATGAAGAAGAACATAAAAGTAAAAGAAAACCCTATAAATGAAAAAGAGGAAAATATATTAAGAAGAAGATTTTTTACCTAGAAAGGACAATAGCTCACCTGAATAAAGTGATGGATATGTTTATGATATCAAAAAATAATAATTCCTCTTCATGGTCATGGATACAAAGTCTACTAATAAAAAAAATGAAGACAATCAAAAAGAAAAATCAAATTTAAATTCATAAGATATTGATGAGGAAGTGAATCTTGAAGAAGAACTTATTAGTTCCTTAGAAGAAATAGGTAGACTTAGAGGAAAGAGTAAAAGGTAGAAAGAAAAATTGGATAAATATGAAAAGAAGGATCACGATCTTGATGAAACAAAAAAACAAGTTATCATCCTGAAGACTCAACTAGAAGAAGAGAAAGGGATAGAATGTTGGCATGTTTTATAGGAAGCATGTGCTTGTCATTGATGGTAATAACAATAGTGACGACGAAAAATAGGAAAAACATAAGCTTAGGAGGAGAAGTGAACAATATGCATAGATCAAATCTCAGAAGGGAAAGCACAGTACAGAAACATGATCAGGATCAAAATCCTTGATCGTGGATCTGCTTCGAGAGTCTTCATGACCATTAGATGAAATTAAGTGGAAGGATAGGATAAGAAAAGATGGAGAGTCATTGGATTTAATCTAAAGAAAATTTTCATTGCAGACAGATTGATCCGTTGATCTAATATCTTGATCAAGCTAACATCATTCGTTTTGAGTCTAAATATGTGAGGAGGTTATGCTCCAGAAAAATCTCACTTCAAGATTTTTCAATTTGAGATTTGAAATTCTCGAAGTTCAGAGAACCTGAGAGCCGGAGTAAATTTCAATTGTCAAATCTAGAGGGATACATGGCGACAGATTGTGAGCTCCAGAGAAATCACTTCGAGAGTTTCATTTTGAGATTTTAAATACCCGAATCCCGGAGAGCTGGAGAGTGGAAACAAATTCTCAACCACCAGATCATCCGAAGAAGATCTCAAGCGTCAGATCATCTGAGATTAATAAGGACCATCAGATATGGAGAATATTATTTTTATCGTTAGATCAAGTAGATTAATATGTGTCCCATTAGGTGACCACATCAACAGACCACCTTAGCAAGGACATGTAGTATACCTTGTCAGCAAGAACACATGGCAAACACTCGACCCGTGCAAAGTCAATAGGTGACATGTGTAATGTTACATCACTCCAAGAGTTTTACTTCAGGAGTTTTACGACCATCAGATGCCCTAAGTCCTGAAGTCTTGAATGCTAAAGTCCCAAAGTGGATACGAGTCGTCTGATCTGAAGATCACTTCGGATGCATTCTCAACCGTTGATCTAGTATAGTGGAAGCATAGTGTAAGTGGAAGTGTTAACCGACAACAAGCGGTCTCCACCGCCTATGACTTATTTAGAAGGTGACCACTCCAAAGGAGAGTGAAGCACCGATTAGCCTAAAGTCCCAAAGGGACAAAGTCACTTATGATCGTTGATTGTGCAGGAGGGTACGTGTCAATAGATTGTTGACTCCGGGCGAAACTACTCCGAGAAAATGCTAAGGAGAAAGGTTTGAAATTGCTGAAGGCCGAAGTCCCGGAGTGGAGGATAGTCATTGTATTAAGGAGGACAAGTGTCTATATATAATCAACTTTGGAATATTAACGTACGGAGGAAAGCATGGTTTGAGAGTTGAAACTCCTGAAGCCCGGATCATGAAATAAACTACAAGCGTTGATTTGGAAGGGAGCTACGTGTCGACAAATCATGGAGATCTAGGATTACGTGTGGAAGGAGGAAAGGAAGGAATATAGAAACCATTGATTGAGTGGAATCTCCAAGGGATTGGAGATCAATGGTCATGCTCAATTGCAGGGCCAGAACATGCTCGGGTCTTAATTTTTCTTGAGCGAGCCACAATCAAAACCACGGTATCACCAAAGGCATACATGGAGCTCTGTAGTGAATTGCAGGGAAAAAAGCGAGTTTCCCTCAAACCACCTTTGGCCGCACTCGTAATCACGTGGTCACGTGAGATCATCTCCCAAGGTCATATTGAAAGAAGGAGCTAACACTCACTAGACCGAGATAGCGAAGCACTTTTTGAATAGTCATGTGGTCACCACCAGTGGTCACGTAAAGGAAGGGGCTTAGGATTGATTTACCTACAATGAATAAATCGACTGACTGTAACTGCTAATGAAGAAAAGGAATCTCAAGATAATAGGCATTGATGATGAATAGAAAATGACTAACCGCCAGTAAAGTGGCAGAGTTGCGATGAGGACTGAGGAGAGAACTGAGCGAAAAGATGACATGCATAACATAGAAGAGGATATATATATATATATAGAATTGAGATGCAACACAGAGTTGGTATGATGAATAGTTTCCAGGATGATCTGTCAAAATACTTGGCGCGATAAAGACATGTAGAGAATGCTATTTTCATGAACTGATGCATGAGCATAGAAGGTGGTAGTAAAAAGAAAAAAAGGAGTAGAGAAGAGGTGCAACAAAAAGGTGTCGTGCGCAGGAGGAAAAAGAGCAGAGCATAGAAGTAGAAAGATGCAGAAGCAGAATAGAGCATAGAAGTTGAAGAAGGTAGAGGAGACATGGAGTTGTAACAGACCATATCAAAGACAAAGAAAGTAAGTAAAGTTTTTTAATTTTCAATTAGGGTTGTAGGGTATGCTAGGGAGATTGTAGCCCTTTAAATTCTAGTTGGTGCTAGAAGATATTTTGGGAGTTGGTGCTAGAAAAATCTGAGAGTTGGTGCTCTCTGCAAGTTGTAGCTTACTATTAGAGATTGCAACCTCATATTTGTGTTGTTTTTCAAAGACTATGATGTACATGAAGGTTGGATCTTGATTGACATCCGAAGAAGAAGAGGTTTTCTCCCTTTATGGGTTTCCTCATGAAAATCAATGTCTCTGTGTATTCAGTGTGATTGATCAAATATTGTATATCTATGCATGTTAATTTATCAACAAAACATTAAATAATAATATAGAAGGGATCAAAATAACAAGAAATGTTTCAATCTTATATTATAACCGATTCACCCCCCCTCTCAGTTATATTTCCAACAATTGGTATCAGAGCCGGTGCCTTTGATCAAAGGTAGATCCATAAGCTTGAACATGACTAGTCATGATGGAAGTTCAACTAATAGAACCCCTCTGTTTGATGGAACAAACTTTGCCTTCTGGAAAATAAGGATGAGAACACATTTAGTGTCTCTGGGTGCTGATGTTTGGGATGCTGTTGAAATGAGATATGTGAAGCCTGTATTCTTAGCCTCAAAAGATGATAAGATGGAGTTCATATTTAATGAAAAAGCAATGAATTCCATCCTCTGTGGACTTTCTAAAGTTGAGTTTGTCAAAGTCGTGCACCGTGATTCAACAAAAGTTATGTGGGACAAGCTGATAAGTAGTTATGAAGGTAATGAAAAGGTGAAAGATGCAAAACTTCAGACTCACTGACTGAAATTTGAGCAGTTAAAGATGGATGAAGATGAAACTATTAGTAAGTACTTATTGCATATAGAAGAACTTGTGAACACTAGGAAAGGCCTAGGTGAAACGATAGATGGATCTTTTCTAGTCCATAAAATATTAAGATCTCTTCTTGATAGATTTAACTCAAAGGTCTCTGCTATAGAGGAAATAGCTGATCTCAAAACGTTGACACTAGATCAACTTCTTGGAACCCTAACTTCTTATGAAATGAGAATTACCAAGGTTAAATCCACTACAAGAGAGGCATCTTTTAAAGTAGAGAAAAAAATAGATTTCGATATAGATAAGATTGAAGCAAACTTTGTGAGAAGACTGAAGAAAGGATCAGGAAAATAAAAAGGTTAACTACCCTTCAAATGTTTCAACTGTGGTAAGATAGGTCATTTTGCATCTAAGTGTCCTCACAAAAGAAAGTATCAGACATATGAAGATGAAGAGAAGCAAAAACACAAGGTGGTCTATAAAGAGAATAATTTTAAGAAGAAAATCCTTTGTGTAAACAATGATGATGATCCCTCAGATGATGAAAGCATTGACTCTTCTATTGAAGATAAAATAAATGATATCATGCTAATAGATTTAGAATATATAAACACTAAAGATACAGGAAGTGAGTTCGCTGATTATGAAGTAGTAGTATATCTTGAAGGAGAACTTGTTAGTTCCATGGAAGAGATTGATAGACTCAGAGAAAAGAAAAGAAAACAAAAACAGTTATTGCTCAGGTATGAGAAAACATGCAATGAACCAACTAAAGAAATTGCTTTGTTGAAGGTTAAGTTAGAATAAGCTAATAAAATTGTAGACATCCTCAAACAACAATTGAAGGAAGCCCAAAAAAAAGGTGAAAAATTGGAAGCTGAAGTAGTGACTGTCAGAACAGATCTAGAGAAATTTCAGGCCTTATATCATCAGAATATGACAAGTATTAATGCCTAAGAAGGATTAGCCTCCATTATGAATCAACAAAGGAATTCAAAGTTAAAAGGTGGTTTGGGTTATGAAGAGGGATCAAGTAGTGGTCAGCCAAGCAACAAAGAATCCATCAAGTTTGTCAAATCTACAACCATTGACAACAAAAAACCTGCAGAAAAAAAGGAAGAGAATCATCCGACAAGGAGGAGTGAAGGAAAAGCTACCAGCACTGAATCTATAGAACAAAGAAATAATACACCCTCCACTTAAGGAAATCATCAACATGGAAAGAATCGACCTTCTCAAAGAAGAAAACTATTTTCCAGGTACAAAGATTTTTTCTATGGATATTGTTTTTACTTCTCTAACTTTGGCCACAAAGCTGTAAATTGTTCTTTAAGATTTAGACATGAGAAATCAAGACAACCAAGGAATAAATATCTGCCACAACAAAGAATGAGACAACCAAGTAACAAACAACCATAGACTGAAAATCATGTGATGACTGGGAAAAGGATGCATATTAAACATAACAATCGTTATGATCCCTTTATTCAATGAACCAGAATGTTACATCTACCATAATTACAGACATAAAGCTACAGACTGTCGCTTAAATAACTATAAGCCAGATTGAAATCAAAGACCTGAAAATGTCAAGGTTTGGAAGAAGAATGAAGATAACAAGTGTGGATTAGTGTTGTCATATCAAAGACAAAAATACTCATGGTATATTGACAACAGATACTATAGTCATATGATAGGCGACAAAAGTAAGTTCCTATTACTCAAAGAAAATAAATCAGGGAGTGTGACCTTTGGAAATGATGCTCTAAGAAAGATCAGAGGTAAGGGTCTAGTAAGATTAAGTAATGGAAGAAGCAAAGCTCAAGATGTATTTTTTGTTGATGTTTTAAAGAACAATATTCTTAGTGTCAGTCAGATATGTGATAGAGGATGTGAAGTCACTTTCACTACCAAGAATTGTAAAATAAATACAGTAAACACAGGAGATTTGATTGCAAAAGGGGTTAGAACTGAAAAAAATGTATATGTTCTGAAGGAAGATAAGGAGAAATGCAATTTAAGAAAATTTGATGCAAGTTGGTTATGGCACAGAAGGCTTGGACACCTAAATTTTGATCATATCATCAAACTAAATAATGAAGGGACTGTGAAATACCTTCCAAGAATATCTAATCCTAATAACTCTGTATGTGAATCTTGTCAAATGGGGAAGTTGACTCATGCTCAATTCAAATCGAAGAGTTTCAAATCTTCAGAGAAACCACTTCAAATTGTTCATATGGATCTCTGTGGACCATCACAAAAGGAAGTAACTAGAGGAGAACGTTACTTTATGCTAGTCATTGATGCCTTCTCTAGACTTACATGGGTTGCCTTTCTGAGAGAAAAATCTGATGCGTTTGAGAAGTTCAAAATGTTTAAGGGGTTAGCTGAGAATTAGAAAGGAAAGAAGTTAAAGGCAATTTGTTCAGATAGGGGAGGAGAATTTATGTCAAGAGATTTCAAAGAATTTCATGACAGACATGGAATTAAAAGAGAATATACTATTCCAGGTACTCCTCAACAAAATGGAGTTGTAGAATGCCAAAATAGATCAGTTCAGTAGATGGAAAGGGCTATGATGGGTAAAAGGGACATTTCACAAACCTTCTGGGTGGAGGTTGTTCACATGGATTTTCATATTCTAAACAAAGCGTATCTAAGGCCGACAGTGATAAAACTCCATATTGGTTGTGGTTTGGTCGACTTGCATCAATCAAGCACTTCAAAGTATTTGGAAGTAAATTCTACATAAAAACTAATGATGATCATCTGGGAAAATTTGATAGTAGAGATGATAAAGGTATCTTCTTAGGATATGCAATGAAAAGTAAAGGATACAAATGATTTAAAAAAATAATTCATAAATTAGTAGACTGTGTTGATGTTCGAATTGATGAAGAAGCTCCTGTAAAAGATCAACAGAGAATAAGCACTAAGCCAGATGAAAAAGGTGATGAGAATAATGAAAATGAAGAACAACAAATCTTATAGTCACAAGAAGATGACGATGAATCGGGTGGAGAAGAGACACCCAGACAAGAAGAGTCAAGACAGCAATCAACATCAAATCCTTCCTCTAGAATTACTAAAAAGAATAATCCTGAAAGTCAGATAATTGGCGAGAAAGACAAAGTTGTACAAACCAGGAGAAGGATAATCAAAGACACCGAGAAATCACATATAGCCTTCATATCCATGGTGGAACCCAATAACTTTAATGAAGCTAGTAAATACGTAAGTTGGTTGAAATCAATGAATGAGGAATTGGACCAGATTGAAAAGAGTGTCACTTGGGAACTCGTTCCTAGGCTAGAAAATAAAAATGTAATAGGATCCAAATGGGTCTAAAAAAATAAGATGAATGAGCAAGGAAATATTGTAAGAAATAAGGATAGATTGGTCTGCAAAGGATATGCCCAAATAGAAGGAATGGATTTTGATGAAACATTTGCACCCATAGAAAGATTACAAGCTATTAGAATGTTTCTTGGCTATGCTTGTCATAAATAGTTTAAAGTCTATCGAATGGATGTCAAGTTAGCTTTTCTAAATGGAGATCTAAAAGAAGAAGTATATATGCAATAACCAGAGGGTTTCCAACTGTTAGATAACCTTGAATTTTTCTGTAATATGAAGAAAGTGTTATATGGGTTGAAACAAGATCCTCGTGCCTGGTATTACAGACTAGATAAGTATCTTCAAGACAAAGGGTTCAAGAGAGGAACAATTGACATCAATCTATATATCAAAATAGAGGGTAATGATTTTCTCATCGTGTTGGTCTATGTAGATGACATCATATTCAAAAGAAGTAATGCTTCATTGGTACAATGGTTTGCTTCTTCCATGCAGTCTAAATTTGAAATGTCTATGATAGGCGAACTGTCATTTTTTCTTGGTCTGCAAATTACTGAGAGGTTCGAAGGAATATTTCTTTCCCAAGAGAAATATCTAAGAGAAATGTTGAAAAGGTTTCAAATGGAATATTCTACACCTATGAGCACACTTATGGTCACTGGATGCAAGTTAAGCAAGGATGATGACTCACCTAATGTTGATTAGAGTTCATATAGGTCTATGAAAGGAAACCTATTGTACATCACAACATCATGTCCAGACATAATGCATGTTGTTGGAATGGTAGGAAGGTATCATGCTGGACCTAAATCGAGTCATTTTTTATCTGTCAAAAGAATATTTAGATACTTTAAAGGAGAAATTAACTATGGCCTAAGGTATCCTAGGAATCAAAATTTTCAACTATCAGTCTATTCATATGCTGATTGGGATAACTCCGTGGATGAAAGGAAAAACACGAGTGGAGATGCATTCTTCTTAGGAGATTCCCTTGTAGCATGGTTGAGAAAGAAGCAAGGTTCCATTTCCTTATCAACTACAAAAGCTGAATACATTGCAAATGCCACTTGTTGTGCCCAAGTATTGTGGATGATTCAGACACTTGCAGACTTGGAGGTAAAATATACTGCATCGATCCTAATTCATTGTGATAATAATAGTGCAATTAATGTGTCAAAGAATCATGTATTTCACTCCGAGACCAAGCATATACCCATCAAGTATCACTTCTTGAGGGAACATGTGACCAACACTATTGTTTCTTTGCATTATATTCCATCCAAATATCAGATTGTTGATATCTTCACTAAACCGCTTGCAAAATCTCAGTTTGAGTATCTACGCTAGAAGTTGGACGTGACCCTATTATCAAGCTAAATAGTCTATATGATCAAGAGGAGAGTGATCCTGGTATATCTGATTAGGGGGAGAACAAAGTCACTCTCTGTTTTCTTTGACATTGATGTCAAAGGGGGAGAAAAAGGTGTTGTCTGTATGCTACAGTTGGAGGTCTAAGCAAAATAGTGTATCCTTTTAGGGTTGCCATCAATGCCAAAGGGGGAGATTGTTGGCATGTTTTACAGGAAGAGTGTGATTTTCATTGATGGAAAGAACAACAAAAACGATGGAAAACAAGAAAAGAATAAGCTCAGGAGGAGAAGAAAACAATATGCAAGGATCAAAGATTAGAAGGGAAAGCGCAGTACAAAAACATGATCAGGATCAAAATCTTTGATCATGGATCTGCTTCGAGAGTCTTCACGACCGTTGGATCAAATTAAGTGGAAGGATAGGATAAGAAAATATGGAGAGCCATTGGATTTAATCCAAGGCAAAGTTGCATCGCAGATAGATCGATCTGATTATCTAAGATCTTGATCAAATGAACATCATTCATTTTGGGTCTAAATATGTGAGGAGGTTACGCTCCAAAAAAATCTCACTTCAAGAATTTTCAATTTGAGATTTGAAATTCCTGAGGTCTGGAGAGCCGAAGAGCTGGAGTAAATTTAAACTGTTAGATTTAGAGGGATACATGGCGATGGATCATGAGCTCCGGAGAAATCACTTCGAGAGTTTCAATTTGAGATTTGAAATATCCAAAGCCCAGAGAGTCGAAACAAATTCTCAACCATTGGATCATCCAAAGGAGATGTCAAGTGTCAGATCATATGAAATGAATAAGGACCATTAGATTTGGAGAATATTATTATGACCGTTAGATCAAGGAGATGAATATGTGTCACAACACATGACCACATCAGCAGACCACCTCAGCAAGGATATGTAGCAGACCTCGTCATCAAGGACACGTGGCAACCAGTCGACCCGTTTCAAGTCAACAGGTGACGTGTGTAATGTTACATCACTCCGAGAGTTTTACCACCAGCAGATGCCCTAAGTCTCGAAGTCCTGAATAACGAAGTCTCGAAGTGGATACGAGTCATCCAATTTGAAGATCACTTCAGGTGCATTCTCAACCGTTGATCTAGTATAGTGGAAGGACGGTGTAAGTGGAAGTGTTAACCGATAACAAGTGGTCTCCACTGCCTATGACTTATTTATCAAGTGACCACTCTGAAGGAGAATGAAGCAATGATCAACCTAAATTCTAGAAGGGCCAAAGTCACTTATGATCGTTGATCATGCAGGAGGGTACGTGTCAATAGATCGTTGACTCTAGGTGAAACTACCCCAGTAAAATGCGAAGGAGAAAGGTTTGAAATTGTCGAAGGACAAAGTATTGGAGAGGAGGATAGTCATTGGATTATGGAGGACATGTATCTGCAGATCATCAACTCCAGAATATTGACGTATGGAGGAAATTAGGGTTTGAGAGTTGAAACTCCCGAATCCCTGATCACGAAATAAATCATAGCCATTGATTTGGAAGGGAGATACATGTTGAGAGATAATGGATATCTGGGATCATGCGTGGAAGGAGGAAAGGAAGGAATCACCAAGGGATTGGATATCAACAATCATGCTCAATTGCGGGGCCAGAACATGCTCGGGTCTTAATTTTTCTTGAGTGGGCCATAATCAAAACCACAGTATCACCAAAGTAATACATGGAGATCTATAGTGAATTGCGAGGAGAAAAGCGGGTTGACCTCAAAATGCCTTTGGCCATGCTGGTAATTGCGTTATCACATGATATCATCTCCCAAGGTTATATCAAAAGAAGGAGTTAGCACTCGCTAGACTGAGATCATGAAGCACTTTTTGAATAGTCATGTGGTCACCTTTAGTGTAACGTAAAGGAAGGGGCTTAGGACTGATTTAGCTACAATGAATAATTCGACTGACTGTAACTGCTAGTGAAGAAAAGGAATCTCAAGATAACTTGAACTGATTATGAATAAATAGTGAGTAACTGCCAGTAAAGTGGCAGAGTTGCAATGAGGACCTAGGAGAGAACTGGGTGAAAAGATGACATGAAAAACATGGAAGAGGATATATATATAGAATTGAGATTCAACACAGAGTTGGTGTGAAGAAGAGTTGCCAGGATGATCTGCTAGAGGACTTGGCATGATAAAGACATGCAGAGAATGTGTTTTTCATGAACTGATGCATGAGCATAGAAGGTGGTAGTAAGCAGTAGAAAAGAAGTAGAGAAGAGGTGCAACGTATACACAGAGCATAAAATGTAGAAGAAAATCTGAACAGAGAGGTGTCGTGCGCGGGAGGAAAAAGAGCAGAGCATAGAAGAAAAAAGATGTAGAAGAGGATCAAAGCATATAAGCTAAAGAAGGCAAAGGAGACATGGAGCTGCAATAGACCATATCAGAGATAGAGCAAGTAAGTAAATTTTTGTAAGTTTCAATCAGGGTGGTAGGGTGGTGCTAGGAAGGATTGTAGTCCTCTAAATTCTAGTTGGTGCTAGAAGATATTCTGGGAGTTGGTGCTTCCATCTAGTTAGTGATAGAGAAATCTGAGAGTTGGTGCTCTCTGCAAGTTGTAGCTTGCTATGATAGGTTGCAGCCTCATATTTGAGTTGGTGCTCAAAGAATATGATTTACATGAAGGTTGGATCTGGATTAACATCCGAAGAAGAAGAGGTTTTCTCCCTTTATGGGTTTCCTCATGAAAATCAATGTCTCTATGTATTCTGTGTGGTTGATCAAATGTTGTATATCTATGCATGTTAAGTTATCAACAACACAGTAAATAATAATCTATAAGGGATCAAAATAAAAAGAAAAGTTTCAATCTTATATTATAACTAATTCACCCCCCCTCTCATTTATATTTCCAACATAGAAGAAGTGGTTAGAAGCATGCTGAAAGAAAAGGAATAAAATTGTGAGAATCTAGAGGATGAAATCATTTCCTTAAGAAAGGAACTAAACAAAACATCTGATCAATTGAGTAAAATTTTGAATTTTGGAAAACGTACTGAAAACTTAGATGATATTCTTAGCTAGCAAAGGTCACCATTCATCAAGACAGGTATTGGAAATAAAAAAAAACAAGATAATGATGAAGGATATGCAAGCACTAAAGTCACAAAGCCATCAAAAAAGGAAAATAAAGAAAATCCTAAAATATATGCTAATATTCTCAAATGCTCCATCCACAATGAAAGCAGCAGTAGTAAAGGAAATGATGACCAACATAAATTTGATTCTTCTCATGAGAACAAAAAAAAATGAGTTTAAAAGATATGTTCCACCAAGAAGACCTTTCACAACTTGGTATCAAAATATCTTTCTTGGCTAGTGGTTTTCTTGCAATAATTTTGGTCATTTAAAGCAATATTGTAAAGCTTATGAAAGAAGTGATCACATGAAAGATATAAATAGAGTTTTGTGTAAGGCCTCAAAGAATGTGTTATGATCCAATGCCTTAAAAATGATAAAATTTAATGAATATAGTCCACTTCGAAGGGGAAATATCCTTTTACAATATATCCAATTTATAATCCAATATGAGATGAGATGATCCTAATCCCAGTTCTCCTTGTTATGTGTATAGGATACAAAGGGTACAATTATAATGAAAGGGTGCAATGAAGGGTTCTAGCCTACATACAAATATAACACTAGAAATGTAATTAACATCTACGTATTATTAAGGCGTTTTATATATAACACGAGACTTTGTCTAGGGATTAACATTCCTCTCCCCTTCAATCAAGTGTTGTCATCAACACTTGACAAGAACGATTGTGTCTGCATGAAGAAATCATCTTCCCATGCCACTTCTTCCACTAATAGGTTCTTCCGTTTGATGAGGTACTCGGTGATTGCTCAATTTTGCAGCTTCTTAATCCTTATTTCAATGATTGTTTTTGGTTCTAGTATGATTTTCCTTTCTCCATCAATCTCTAATAAAATAGTCTTCTTTGGGATCTTGTCTCTGATTATCTTCTTTAAGAAATAAAATGTAAGAGTGGATGTACACTTCTTGGTCATAGATGAATATCATGGGCATGATATTGAGTAGGTGGAAGACTCTTAAGCATCTCTCCAAATACCTTGGAATGATTTTTCATAAATTTTTGGAGATCCATTGGAGCAAAGGCTATATATGTTGGAACATCTAGTGAGCATAATTGTGCAATTATGCAATAGTGTCCCTTTTTGAGTAATTTTTTCATTCTATTAGATCTTATCTCTTTAGATATTTTCTTTGGATACCTCTAATCTCAATTTCCTTTCCTTCGAAGGAAAATCTCATGAAAAGATATTGAAAATTAATGGTCATTTTCCCCAACAATTGTAACCATTGGACCCCTAATATAACATTAACACCACCCATTTTCACGGTAATCACGGGACAATCGAATAAATACTCCCCCATATTGATATTAATACTATGGAACTTCCCATAACAATTTATGATACCTCCATATGCAATCATTACTTGAAGCTATGGTGTTGGCTATACAAGGAAATTGAGATCTTTTGCTACTTTGTAATTGATGAAGTTATGGGTACTACCATAATCAATCAACATTGTTACCTATTTAATTTTTATATATCCTTTAATCTTGAGGGTTTTTGGAGTACTTACTATGACCAATGCGTGATAATATATCGTTGGAGTAGTCTCTATTAGCTCTATATTTTGTGATGGTACCAATATTTGATCTTCTTCCTCTTGATCGTATATGTAGAATACTTTATTCTCACTATATGTATGCCCCTTACTGTACCTATTGTAAGAATTGAAACATAGTCCCTTTTCTCTTATTTCATTCATTTGATGAGGTGTCAACCTTATCGTAACATGTACATTTGTCTTATGAACCCAAAAATGATCTGTACTCCTATGTATGTTCCAATGGTAGACTTGTGTGTGGCCTTATTCTTGGCTTAAATATGACAAGAAAATTGCATAGCTTCCATAAGGTTTGTAGGATTTATTAAGAAAATCTCATGTTTAATGTCTTCTTTTAATCCACCTATGTAAGCTTCCAACACATATTAATCACTCATGTCATACACCCTTTTGGCCAATACCTGAAATTCTGAATTATAATATTTAATATCACATAAGTTCTTTATTCTTTTCAATTGACTGAAGTATTTATCTTCCCAATCTTTCCCATATTGTGCTTCTAAGTCTCTTGTCAATAACCTCCAATTATAATCATAAAAATGGGTCCTTCCTTTTAACTACCTATTAATATCATTGATATGGTTTTATCTCAAAATTCAAAGTTTCCATGTGATTCATTTTCATATCATCCATAATATTGTGTAGTTCAAAATATTTCTCTATTTGGTTCACCCAGGTAATGACCTTTGTTCCATCAAACTTCTTTAATTCACTATTGGGAAAGTTAAATCTAGGACCCCAACCATAATTAATTCCACTATTAGAGTTAAAACCACTTCACAATTTCTTGCTATTGATAGGTTGTTCAACATGAATACTACCTTTAGTTTCATGAGTCCCTTGTATTTTGACATATCCTTTAGGGAGTCTCTCATCTAGATCATGTAATATCATGGAAGACATGGAATTTTGTATTTCTTCTTTATTTTCATCCATCTTCCTTTTCATGTCATTAATATTTTCAAGCATCTTCTTCTCCATATTATTTTCCATTTCATTTATATTTCTTTTAATATCTTCCTTATTTTCAGTGATCTTCTCTTCCATTTGTTACCTATTTTCAGTGATATTATTTTCCATTTGTTCCTAGTTTCAGTAATCTTCTTGTCCATCTGGTGATAAATCTCTTGGATTTACTCTTGAGTCATGGTTGAGATCTCTAGTGATAAATCTCTTGGATTTAATCTTTAGTCATGGTTGAGATCTCTAGAGGTTTATTTGGTGAAGTAAATTTTGTAGGATCCTTTGGGTCTGTGTGAGAAATTTATAATTATCCTCTTTTTCCTCTCTATCATAAATTTTGAATCACAAAAAATGGATCTTCCACTAAAAATCTATGCCAATTGTAAGTTATGTACCTTTCAAACCCTTAATTTGGACTCTGTCCTCCTCGTTGAGCTTCCTTTTGATGCATTTATACAATTTCATCCCTTATGAGTATGAAATTTAAGCCTGTAGTACTATGATATGTCTTCTCTACAATTCCATGGGTCAGACCAAAATTTTATGCTCCAAGTGAAAGTTATGGTAACTTTCCCAAACCTTATTGATTTTTGGACTATTTTGGAGAGAGAACTTGTACAAAATTCCACCTATCCAATATTTGATACCAGATTCTAAAAATTGTACAAGAAATACTATGCGCTAGTCTCTTTCCAATGCAACTAATCACACTGAATTTGGATCCTCACTAAACAATATATAATTATTTTACCTAGAACGCCTATTTGAGACTAGTTATAGGACTAGTAAAAAACCCTACCTTATACAAGGTATATCTGAACGTATAATGAACCAAAAGCTAAAACTTGTACCATAGGTACCTTGATATGTCTTTTAAGCAACCTTCTAGTTTCATTGTATGAATCATCCTAGAGAACAAGTTATAGAGAAAATACCAAGATGAGTTGTTTAAAACTAAATTCTGGATGAGTAAAAAACCCTAGCAGCCATAGGATGTATCTATGAAATTATAACTACCCAGAAGCTGCAATTTTTACAAAATATTCCTTGATATTTCTTCTAAATAATCTCCAGGTTTCACTGTCTGAATCACCTCACAAAAATATTATAGAAAAAATTCTAATATGACTTGGTTAGAGAAGAAAAACCCTAGTATCATTGCTCTGGTACCAAATGTTATAATCCAATTCCTTAAAAATGATAAAAGGTCAATGAATACAATGCACTTTGAGGGGGAAACCTCATTTTACAATATATCCAATTCAAAATACAATATTATATGAGATGTGATGATCCTAAGACTAGGTCTCCTTACTATATATATATATATATATATATATATATAGGAGAAAAATGGTACAATTATAATGAAAGGGTGCAATGAAGGGTTCTAGATGACATACAAATATAACACTAGAAATGTAATAATTCAATATCTAGGGATTAATAAGGGGTTTTACACATAGCATGGGGCTTTGTCTAGGTCTTAACAAAATGATTATGTGGGTAAAAGAACTAGAAGTTCTCATGGGTCTGTTGATAAAAATTACAATTCGTTTGCTCCCCTACTTGATTACAATACTGAATGTTATAAGTGAAATAACTATGGGAACATATCATGTGACTATAGAAGCATCATAATAAAGTATCCTAAACAAAAAATGGAAGAAGATATTCTTACCAAGAATAGAGAAGAATGCACAAAGGTGTGGAAAATGAAGCAGTAAGAACCAAAGAAGGAAGAATGTGGAATTGCAATATAAGCTCAAGACAAAGAAATACAATGGTACATTGATAGTGGATTTTCAAAAAACATGATAGCGGATCAAAACAAATTTCTCACCCTAAAGGATGAAAAAGGAGGTAGCTCTACCTTTGGGGATAATGCTTCTACAAGGATAATTGGAAAAGGTACCATTAGTCATGATAATGGAAAGAATAAAAAATAGGATTTATTGTATGTTGAAGGGTTAAAGCACAATCTTCTAAGTTTCATTCAAATGTATGATCAAGGTTACAAACTCACATTTCATTCTAAAGTATGTGATATAAAGAAGGTAGGTTCAGGAAGATTGTTGGAAAATGCAAATAGAACCCTAAGAAATGTATACATTATTGATGAAGTCAAAGGAGAAACATGTTGTATGGGAGTGATATCCCTCTCATCATGTCAGTAAAGGGAAGAACAAGCTCATGGGGAGAAACCCTTTTCCATTGATGTCAAAGGGGGAGAAGTTGCAGAAATAGGAAGAATGGAAAACACAAGGAGAGTTGCAAAAAAGGGGAGTATTACAAAGTTGAATAAGGGTTTCCATCAATAAAAAAGGGGGATATTGTTGGAAATATTTTTTTCATTGATGTCAAAGACATGGGGAGAATAAGAAGTCCACAATAAAGATTGAGATGGAGATTTTTGGCAATATTGTTTCTGTATTTGTTTTTATCAGTTTGGATACCTTATCTTTGAAGTCATTTTTACTTTGAATACCTATCTCAAATGGGAGCATAGGATATATGGTTGAATATCTTATTCCGAGAAATTTCCAATGGTATATGCCACTCCCTCTAACTCCATAGGAATGAAGAGATATTAAATATTATGTCAGGTCTACCCAGCCATAAAGTACAGGTCGACCCAACTAGTTTTACAAGTTGACCACATAAATGAATGAATAAACACTATAAATACATTATATATGTGTTCATTTGAATACTATCGAAGAAATAATATCAAGTACAAGTGAGTGTTAGATATTTAAGGTGTGAAAGAGGAGCTAGAGAGTATTCATTGGGTCTAAAGGTGTGTAAGAGGAGTTTTCAGGGTGCATTATAAAGGAGTAAGGTCTATGATGCTGAAAAGTTCATTGTTTTGAGGTTGTGATGCTACAATAGAGATTTATGTTTTGGGAATGATTCTATGAGGTTTGCTAGGGCATGAAGGCTAAATTTGACTAGGGTATAAATCTATGTCTAGGGTATGAAGCAAGGAGAGGTGTTGGAGCATGAAATTTAAGGGTATGATGATGATGTGAAATTCTTGAAGTATGAAGCAAGTAGATGAATTCATAAGTAATCTATGTATAAATATCTTATATTGATTCTTATACAAGTCTTACTGAGTTGGTTCTCAACTGAGGAGATTGGTGTCTCTAGTAGGTTAGTGCCTACACAATATCTTGCTGAGTTGGTGCTCAGTTGAAGAGACTGGTGCCACTAGTAGGTTGATTCCTACAACATTTGTAATAATAGGTTGGTTCCTATAAAAAATTATAAAGATAATTGTTTGTGGTTTTCTCCCACAAGGGTTTCCAAACTAAACTCTATGTAGTGTGATTTGTGTTTATGTGCAGTTATTTTTTTAAAGTTGATGAATGATTGATGAATGATCGTTTAAAGAAAAAAGTATCTTATACTGATTCACCCCCCTCTCAATATAAGAATAATTTCAAGAGTATGCATATATAATATACTTTGAATGTAGTTTTTTTATGCTTATTTTAAAAAACATATTGATCTTGAGAAGGGAAACATTTAGGGCCTAATTTTATTCTATAGAATGAGGGCGAATTTCTTTTAGAAAAATAACCGAAACTTTATAGAAAATATATAAAATCCTTAGAAATTTGAATATTTTTACGAAAACATAGTCAAACATTTTATAGTTTGCAGATTAAGGACTAGTAAGATTTTTCGAGGTTTCTACATTCTAAGATAAATTTCCATCTTTGAAATTATCCCTGGTTTTGAAACTACAAGCTATACAAAGTATTCATTGAGAATGTTCAACAATTAGATATAACACTATAGTTGGTCAAAGTATGATTCGAGCCCACTGTATTAAAAAAAAAAATAACAAAGAAAATGATTTGCAAAGACACAGATCAATGGCTCTACATTCCATTGATTTTGCAACTATTGTAGAAATAAATCATTATATTCCATAGATTTCCTTAAACTTTACATTTGTAGGGAAAAATCTATTTGAATAAGAATTGAGGCCTCTAATAGAAACTTGTGAAGGAGATAGACACTCTCATGATGAAATTTGTCAATCTATAGATGCAAATAACTCATCCCATTATTAAGGTGAATTATTCATTGTCAAGAAATTTGTTTTGCCAATAGTTAGTATTCTTCCTTAGTGGCAATACTAGTTAGTGGAACTACTGGTCAGAGGAAATAATAAATTCCTTAGCTTGTCTACTCCTGGAGATAATCGACCGTTAATATCATCCAGAATATTCTCGATGGAACACCCCCTTTCTACTTTGTGATTTAGATTCTATATCTACATTACTTGGTAGTTAGTAGGTTAGATATGATGAATTTTTATAATTAGGAAATTTTCGATATGAATAATGAGATCATGCCCTGAAAATGGTTTGAAAATGAACATGATTTATTTGTGTATACACATTGTTACATCTGATTGATTTTTTTATATATAGTGGATACCTTGACTTTGTTTCATATGTTTCATGTATTTCTCCCCTTTTCTTGTTTCTGGTAACTTAGCGATCCAAGTTTCAAACCTCTTATCGGGTTTACATCCTTCCACGTATAAATTATATTGATATTGTTACAACTTAGACGACATTTATGCTACTCATGTTACAACTCAGATAACCAATAATCATTGGTTAACATAGTAGCCATAGGTGAAGAGTATATGTTCTATCAAAATAACCATGTAAAATTTTTCCAGAGACATCTCTTCTATTTTAGTAAAAAAGTAGTATTATAAACTAAGAGGTGGTGTGATTTTGGGTACTCATTAAGAAATACAATTCTTCGTACTAATAATTTTCATTCCTTGATAGGATTTCTTGTGAGATGCATTAATCCAAAAGAAGAAATCAACACTTTTGAAGGTATGTTGTTGTTCAACACTTTGCATGTAATTTACAAAAATATGTCACAAGAATTTTTCTCCATGCATTATGATAGAGGATGCAAGGCTCTTAATTCCACGAATAAAGTGATCTGCCCATAGTGGTTCTTTACTCTTCCAGGTTTCTTGCATTTGGAACATCTGTCTAAAGGATGATTATTATTTCCAAAATGTTCACAATGATGATTATCTAAACATTGATCTTCCATATGGCCAACTCGATGAAAATGTTGGCATTTCAAAATCTGTTCTTGAACTGGAGTAGGTGAATATGAAATATCATGAAGAAATCCAACACTCTAGAATTGGATCAGTTTGGTATAATATGGAATATGAAAGGTGATTTACTTTTCATATCTGAGACCTATTATGTTCTTATTTTTTTTATTTCTTCCAAAGGTTTGATGGTTGGTGTTGTGAACATGCCTATTTTGAGAAGGAAGTCTATTTTGGGTGCATGCCTATTTTTGGAGAAGGATATGTTTTGGGGAAATACCTACTTTTGGAAAGGAAGACCTAATTTTGGAGCGCACACAACAGGTGTGATCTAGATTATTTTCGGCATGAAATGAGAGAGAAGATATAATAAATAAATGTACACAGATATCTCATCTATCCAATAATATAACAAAAGTTTATCAGAGATACGACCATAAACACAAAGATACAATAATACACAATTTTCTATCAATGAGCAAAAATGTACAAAGACTGTAAAAACAAAGAGTGAAAGACTCGCTAGAATGGTGGCATCTTATCACTGAGAAGAGATGTGTCCTCTAGTCGCATTCCCAAGAAGATGTTTTACAATGAGGATCTAAAGGATTTTTTAAAATAAAGAAAATCCAAAACCCTAACCCCGAAAGATGAAAAGCCAACAAATTTGTGGACCCTGTTTTGGGTAGTTTGGTGTATCAACTTCCCGGGGGCGTAACTTTGGCATATGATCTCCGTTTGGGATGCACAATATCTCTTGGAAAGGCCTATCCGAGGAATACACATTTTGCCATCAGAATTTGACTCGATCTATAGTTTGATTGTGGAAATCTCTAGAAACGTTGTTTAGGGCCTCAAAACAACCCCGGATGTTTGGGACATGAAAAGATAGAAACAAAACTGCCAAAATGAGCCAGTTGGAATAGGTGGGTGGCCACTGATATCCACCTAGATCGATCCTCCATCCTTAAGAAGCAATGGTATCCATTGCATTGAGTTCCCGGGGGAGAGGGGAAAGCGTTTATTGTATCTAACTCTTGGTGCGTTTCTTTCCTTGCTCGACACGTTACACTGTGGAAGGTTGTCATGAACCTGTTGTTGGCAGGGTTGAATCTGTTCACCCAGTGTTCCAGATTATTTTCAGCATGAATGCTAGCAGATATATAATAAAGAAATGTACATAGATATCTCGGATATCCAATAATATAACAAAAATGTATCAAAGATGAAACCATAAACACAGAGATATAGTAATACCCATTTTTTTATTAATGAGCAAAAATGTACAAAGACTATAAAAATACAGAGTGAAAGACTCACTACAATGGTGGAAACTTATCTTTGAGAAGAGATGTTTCCGCTATTGACATTCTTAAGAAGATTATTTTACAATGAGGCTCCAAGGGCCTTTTATCATAAATAAAATCCAAAACCCTAATCCTGAAAGATGAAAAACCAACAATTTTGTGGACCTCGTTTTGAGTAGTTTGGTGTATCAACTTTCGAGGGGTGTAACTTTGGCATACAATCTTTGTTTGGGGTGCATGATAAATCGTTGGAAATGCATTGTCAAGGAGATTCATTTGGGAGATAAATCAAAGCCTTTGGATATAATTGAGAATATCTATCCAGAAAAAACTTCATTTAGGCCCTCAAAATGGCCCCAGAAGTTAAAAACTGTTAAAAATAGTAAATTACCAAAATTGCCAGAAAACTGTTTTGAGCCAGCTGGAAAAGGTGGGTGGACACCGATATCCACCTAGATCAATACTCCCTCATTAGGAATAAATGGTATCCATTGCATTGAGTGCTTGGGGGAGAGGGAAAAAAATTTGCTGTATCTGCATCTTGATGAACTGCTTTCCTTAGAGAATTTGTGCTGCTTAGCTTGTTGAAGGTTGTCACGAACCTCTAGCTAGAAGGGTTGGACCTTTTTAACTAGTCTGGCTACATGAGATTCATGTGTGTAGAAGGAATATTTACACTTTGTTGCAATCTTGTCAACTTTCTTCTATTGGACAAAAGGTGCTTGGACTAAGGCTGCAACGGTGTTCTTATGTTCACACTTTGAAGAGACTTTGAAGAAGCTAAATTTTGTAGTATGAGATACTACCTTGTGACACTTTTTAAGTGGGACAATAGTCAGAATTACCTCTGGTATCATGTAGAGATGACCCCCCAGAGTAACAATGACACTACGGGGTCGAGACTCATAAATAGCACGGTACTTCCACAAATATGGCTAGCCCAAGAGAACATCATAGACATGAAGGGGGGAAACATCACATAATACCTCATCCTTGAAGGGATGGATGTCATATGACAATCGACACTGCTGGCTGACATGAAGATCTCGTCCCTAGTGAAGCCACCCAATGTTGTATGGCTTCTTTTATGTTGTTGTCGATGATCCCAACTTTTTGATGACCTCTACTAAGATGAGGTTCTTCTGGATTTATCTATCAACAATAAAATGTAGCAGGGTCCCCTTCACCCACATATATGAATGAAAAAGGCACTCCCCCTCTTCAAAATTTGTTGGTTCTTCTGGTTGAATTGTTGCAGTCTCCACAATAACAATCGAGTATGCGTCAATGATCTGTCTTCTATCAGTATTTTCAGAATCAAATTATGAATTAGTGTTTGGATCCTTGTCCTTTATCTCAACCACCAATTAGTGTTTTGAGTGAAATTCATCGATGTTGTGCCAGGGTATTTTGTGGAAATCACACCATTTTCCATTGTACTTCTTCATCTTTTTGTGACCCTTCTTTTCCTGTGGCTTGGACTATTTTTAGGGATGTTGTTTGTTAGGGCCGTCTTTATCATACTTTGGTTGTTGTGGATTTGCAAACCTGAAATCCCATTTGTTCTGGTGCTTAAAATTCTTCTCGATTTTAACAACATATCAATAAGCAGAACCGAGTGATGAGATGTCCAAAAAATCCATTTCATTTTGGATGTATCTGTGTAATTCCCCATGGTATTTCAGAACCAAATTTCGTTTGGATTCTTTGATACCCATCTTGGTGCGCAAGGTATGGAAGGTATTTGTGAACTCTAGAACTACTTGGCACCTTTCTTTCCATAGTGTGGGCGATCTCATGTACTGGTTCTCATAGTTTCCAACAGGGTAATAATGTTCCTTTACCACATCCAAAAAAAAATACCAAGTAGGCTTGACCCCATATATTCTAGACTCCTTTGTAGAGATTTTATCCTAGTAATTTTCTCACCAATGTTAGACATGGGGGAGAGCCTTAGGGAGTGCAAAGGTGATCATTTCCCTGTCAGAGAATTTATGAACAGAGAAATAACCTTCTAGCAGATTTAACCACTTTTATAACGAATACACATCTATCTATCCTTCAAATATGGGAATATCAAAATTAACTTGTACATTGAAAGGAGAGGTACTTCCAAAGTGGATGCTTGATGAATATGTTCATGTTGTTATCGATAGGCGTTGAATGATGTGGGTAAAATTCTCCATCATTTCATCCCTCTGTCACGTGAGAGTTTTCTAAAGCAATAGATTAATAAAATCATCTGCTCTATTGTTTTTATTTTCTTCTACCATGGAGGATTTCTTGGATGCGCGAGAGCGATTTTCTTCAAGAAAGACAAGATCGAGACCCAACTTGCTATACACGAATGTTGTTAGGGACATGCACTGAAAAATGATCAAGAACATCCTGCTCTAATACCACTGATCCAGATTATTTTCAGCACAAAATGAGAGTGGAGATATAATAAAGCAATGTAGAGAGATATATCATATATCCAATAATATAAAAAAAATGTATTAGATATGAAACCATGAATACAAAGATATATTTATACACAATTTTCTATTAATGAGCAAAAATGTACAAAGACTGTAAAATATAGAGTGAAAGACTCGCTAGAATGGTGGCATCTTATCTCTGAGAAGAGATGTATTTGATACTCGCATTTCTAAGAACATGATTTTAAAATGGGGTTCCAAAGGAATTTTTATCATAAATAAAATCCAAAACCCTAACCCTAGAAGATGAAAAGCCAACAGTTTTGTGGACCCTGTTTTGGGTAGTTTGGTGTATCAACTTCCCAAGGGCGTAACTTTGGCATATGATCTCCGTTTGGGGTGCACGATAGCTCGTTGGAAAGGTATTGTCAAGGAGATTCATTTTGGGGGATCAATAAGAGTTGTTGACTATCATTGAGAATATATATCTTGAAAAACCTTAATTTAGGCCCTCAAAATGGCCCTTGAAGTTAAAAACTGCTAAAAATAGTAAATTACCAAAATTGCTAGAAAACTATTTTGAGCCAGTTGGAAAAGGTGGGTGGCCACCGATATGCACCTGGATCACCCAGTCGATCTACATGAGATGTCTCTGTGTAGAAGGAATATTTGTGCTTTTCTGCAGTCTTATCGACCTATTTCTGTTGGATAGAAGGTGATTGGGCCGAGACTATAGTGGTTTCACTATACTTCTATTCACCTTTTGATAAAATGGTGAAGAAGCTGAATGTAGTATGAGATAATACCTTGCGACATTTTTTAGGTGGAAAAATAGTTGGAACTACCTATGGTATCTTGTAGAGATGACCCCCCAGAGTAACAATGTGTAATATCCCTAGGCTGAACCCAATTGTAATGTAAATGAAACTATACTTAAGATGGTGAGTTGTTTGATATCATTTTTGTATGCACCTTTCATGGCATAGTGCACGCATGTACTGCACAGTAAAATGAGGAAGTGTGCACATTCCAGGATACTGCGCGCAACAACTTAAGTGCGCGCCATTTTGAGGCTAGGGAGCCTTTGTGTAAATGCTATGTTTTATAGGCTAGTGAGCCAGTTTTGTGATTATTAGGCCAGAGAGCCTAGATGTTAAAGGCCGATGCACCTACTTTTGTATATGTCTCAACATTAATATAAAATACATCATTGCACGCAGAACGAACATGATAAAATAGTATGGGGGACTAAAGTCCACTAGTTAGGGAAAGGGGGACTAAAAGTTAAGGAAAATGGCTAAGCTAGGGAGCTTAAGCCAAAAAGAAATATTATATTAATATTTCTTAAATCATAAAGTATGGATAATTATTTTATCCTAAGTTCTAAATATGGGGACAAGTGGGCCAAAGTAGCTCCCAACATGACAAGTGTCAAGTTGGGGAAGCATACATATTATTTGGACTTAGTTCATTTCCATATTTTCTTTCCATCATCCCGCCCATCATTCAATCATTCAGTCAATCATCCATGAGCATTCACACATTCATTGAGCTATCCTTCTTACCTTCATGTCATTGTACCTGAACCTATATCCATAGCCATATTTGTTTGTGTAGCTGGTTTTCTTGGGAGCTGGATTGAAGAAGTGGGTTGTCAGGCCCATGGGATATTGAAGAGGTGGGTTGTCAGGCCCATGAGCAATTTCTCTCCAGGTGAGAGAATTGTTGGTAATTGATTTCCTGAAGGTGCTAAACTACAACTATAGGGCTCTGAGACTTCCTGTTCGGCTTGTTGTTGAAGCCCGGAAAGGAAGTGGGGGAGCCAAAGGACTATTGAGCAGAGAAGGGGAACACTTCCTGGGTGGGACATGCATGTGGGGAATGAGAGAATGTAGGTTGTTAGTTTGATTTGGAACCTGCGACAGAGTCTTTCCTGTTGTCTATGAACCATTAGCCTAGTTAGGAAAGCCTTTACCCAGGTGGAGTTTAGTCCCAGCTCGGGAGTGACCTGCTGCTGAGAGTGATGAGCAGTGTGGTCTAAGGATGGGAGGTTCGTGGAAGGTCTGGATGTAGTTGGTGATATTATTACCAAGATAAGTTTCAATTCTATGATAAATTTAGATGCTGCATTATTATTTATGTGATTATTTTTATGGGTTTATCCTGTGTATGGTTTATAACCGTGTTTATAGCTATGGGTATTGCTTGCGTATGCTACATGTATATGTTTATTATCATTCCTATATGAATCTGTGTAATTACAATTTGTATTTATCCGTTTATGTTTTATATATATAATTCTGCAAGTGTTCTGTGTGTATATATTTTAATTGCATGTAGTTCGAAAAATTTACATGGCATAGCTCAGTTGGATACTTGGTATGTTACAATATGTTCCCCGGAGAGAAGGAAAGTGTTCTCTCATGTATCGTGGCCCAACTTGGGTAGCCGGGGACGTTATAATATGGTATCCGAGCTTCAATTTTTAACACTGAGCCTAGATGGGCTGAGCAAGTTGAGTTGAAGAGAAATGTCATAGAGGATTTATATTGAAGTGGCCAAATTTCAGTTTGTAGAGTGTCCATGGTAAAAAGTAACAACAATTGGGAGGAATTGGGAAAATCCCCAATTTCTATTGTTAAATTCATGGGAAAATGAAGAAATTCAGCCAAGTGGTGAGATATTTCTGATTTAATATATGTTCTAGCAAATTTAGACCTAGAATGGGTTGAATTTGAAGTTAAAGTAAAGAAATAACACTTGGAGCGAGATTAGTAATTAAAATTCTCAATTCATGACTTGAGTTTGGGAAAAATTCGTTCCAGAAATGTCAACCCACATTGATTTGTTGTTGCAGAGGTTGAAATGGTGTTATTGGGGTGAAATTGAACAAATTTCATAGTTGTGGAATGTGTATGGTAAATTGGGTAAAAGTAAGCAAAACCCCCAATTTCTGCAACGGAATTCACGAGGAATTGATGCGCATAAAACCATATGTGCGCAGTTGGGTGCACTAAAAATGCATGATGCACAGTGAAAATCTTGTGATATGTAAAATTGGGCACCACACGGAAAAATGTTGGTGTGTAGGTGTGTGCACTAGATTTTGGCACCGCATGGAAAAATGTTGGTGTGCAAGTGTGCGCACTAAATTTAGCATTGCACATTGTGCATAGGCATACTATGGTGCACGTAGTGTGCACACAAATAATAATGGTGCATGTGGTGTGCACAGTATTGGCACAACGTAGAGGAGTTTGGTTGTTGTGCGCACAATGTGGGTAAATGTTGTCGCGCGAGATTTTAGTTAATGGTGCACGACAGGGGCGTACTAAAATTAGGCATGGTGCAACAGGTAGAGTGAAATTCACCTGGAATATCAATGCACAATACAAAAAATGCACGCAACAAGTTATAGTGCAAGAACCAAAACTGTGCATGGTGGATATTGGTGCGCAACGCAAAAGTAGTGCGCAGGTATTGACGCGATAGAGAAGTGATGCACAATGGTTATAGGTGTGGAGAACATGATTTAACTTTTGGTGTTGTTGTGCATGCTAAATATGGGCGTACATATTGAAATTTGTGCATGCAAAATCATTTGGAGGGTGAATAACAACAGAGAACCAACGAATTTCTGTGACGTTTTATATCATTTGAACGCCATCTTTTTGTAGCCTGTTTTTGAGGCCCTTAAGAGCATTTTTTGCAACTCAAAAACCATTAGAACAGAGTGTACTAAGGTACACTCTATCTCTGCATCTCAAATAAAAAATCTTGGAGATATATTTCTAATGGTGTAAAACGTTCGTCAAACGAAGCTTTTATGAAAAAGTTACAACACAAATAGTGGAGAGTAAAATTTAAGACCCATCTAACTTCAAAGGGGCCATAACTTTCTGCTCTAGAATCAGATTGAGGCACAGGAGAAGTCAATGGAAATCTATTGAGCCATAGAAGACATTCCCAGGGCTCAATTAAATTTCCGGGCGTGTTAGAAATGTTTAAGATGGAAAATAAGGTACTTGTAGCATTCCAGACCAATCACAAATTGGTCTAGAACTTCAGTAGGCTGTAACTAGCATCCCATAACCCAGAAACAGGTGAAACTTGGAAAGAGTGTCTAGAATATGTATATGAAGACACCCAATTGATCTCCTACAAAAAAGTCCAATGGAGTAGGTGAAAAAATGCATATTTACAGTGCAGAGTTGTGCCAAGTTGAAGAATGAACAGAAAAAAATTAATGGGCAATTTTCTAACAACCATAAATTTATGCTCAAGACTCGGAATTGAGCATGGGAGGAGGCGTTGGAATGGTCTTAGAAAGTGAAATATAAATATACACCAAAAAAATTGATCTGGGCATTCAATTTTTCTAGAAATCAGAAGAAATAATTCTTATATATTATTGAACCAGAATGGTTCATATTTTTCATGAGATTGTTGAAACATTTAGCCTGACAAAGTTTTGTTGGCTACACATTTTGCAGAGTTAACAAAAACTAGATAAGACCAAGATAAACATAGAGTCCAGATAAATGGAGAAGGCATAGGGGACTTATAGCCAGGAAGATGAGATTAGAGGGATGGATGTCCATTTGGGCATTGAAGGAACAAACTCTAATGGACACAAAGAAGGAAGAGATGAAAGCATGAATATGGTAGAGACCATTAAAAATTTGCAGAAGGATGTACAAAACCATAAATATGATAATGAAAGGATTATGAGAGCCAAGGAGCAGCAAGAGTACATCAACACGAATTTAATGCAGAGCTTGGACATAATAGAAAATAAATTGGATAAGGAGAGTGGCTCAAACAAATCAGGAAGTCACAAGTCTCCTGATGAGAAAATAAGAGAAAGAAGTGTTAGCAGACATCACCATCACTCCCTAAGGCATTCCCATAAGAAAGCACACAACAACTCAATTCCATCCCTTCTCAGGAAGCATAAGAGTTATGGGGTGGGTGAACTGCAAGGAGAAATGAACAAAATCAAACCTCCTACATTTGATGGTGATCATAAGAAAGATGAAGATGCAGAGACATGGTTGCTGGGCATGAGAAAGTATTTTCAGTTGCATAATTATTCTTCTCATGCAGAAGGAAGAATTTTCATCTATTAACTCAAGGGAAAGGCATCCATGTGGTGGGATAAGCTTATGTAGGTGCAATACATTAAAGAGAAAAGTGTTACTTCAAGGGAATTCAAGAAGCATTTTGAGAAGAAATACTTGACTAAGAGATACTATGACAAGAAAATGAAAGAGTTATTTGAACTCAAGCTTGGGATTATGACCATAGATGAATATGAAAGAACATTTTTGGAACTGCTGAAATATGTTTCTTTCATCAAGGATGAGACAGTTGAGATTCAAAGGTATTTGAGTGGATTTCCATCATTCATCAGTGACAAAATATAGTATGATGATCCCAAGACATTGGAGGAGACCATAAGGCGAGCTAAATGCCTATATGATCAGAAAAAAGCAATTCCAACTTTCCAAAAAGATTGGGAAGACAAAAATAAATTTAATATGGATCATAGGAAGAAGGGAACTAAACCACCATTCTTCAGAAATAATCCTTAGCGACAACTAACTTCTAGAGAACCTAGAAGGATTGAGACAGGGGGTCAAAGTCCAAGGAAACAACCTATTCAATGTTGGGGTTGTAAAGGAGATCATATGTTTAGATATTGTCCTCACAGAGGTGACAAAGTGAGGACCGTTCACAATGTACAAAAAGATGAAACAATGGAGGACATGGGCAGAAATGTACCAAGGATCTATGCAGCCTTTGACAACAATAAAGCAGAATATCAATCACATATGATTGAAGTGGAAGGTATGATAAACAACCAAACCATTGCTATTTTAATTGATTAAGGAGATAATCATAGTTATATATATCCTAATATGGTGGAAAGTTTGCATTTTCCAAGAAGCAAGCATGGAAAATATTGTTTGGTGTAGATGGCTATTAGAGCCAAAAGAAACGTTAATGAGATGGTTAAGTCATGTCTTATGGACATGAATGGACTGAACACTAGGGAATATTTGAGCATCTTGCGTTTAGGTTCCTATGACTATCTAATTTGGATGGATTGGTTGGACCAGTATCATGCTATCTTAGACTGTCCTAACAAGGCATTTACTTGCTTGGATGAGGAAGAGAACCTAAGGAAAGTGCAGGGAATTCGTAGGACAGTAACCATCAAAGAAATTTTAGCATTGTAGCTGAAGAAATGTTACAAAAAAGGGTGTCCAATATTTGCAGTTCATATGGAAGAGACACCTAAATATAAGGTGACAAATTTGGAAGATCATGTAGTCCTGGAAGAATTTGAATATGTGTTCAAGGAGGTACCAGAACTACCCCAAAGACAGATATTGATTTCTCTATAAATGTAATGCCTAGAGAAGCTCCATTGTTAAAGACTCCTTACAGAATGAGTACACTAGAGATGAAGGAGTTGCAAATGAAGATTGAAGAAGTTTTAAATAAGGGGTATATATGCCCAAGTGTGTCACCTTGGGGTGACCTGGTCTTGTTCGTGAAGAAGAAAGATGGGACATTAATATTTTGCATTGATTTCAAATAGCTAAATAAAGTGACTATAAACAACAAGTATCCTTTTCCAAGTATTGATGATCTCTTTGATCAATTAAAGGATGCAAATTTATTTTCAAAGATATATCTCAGGTCAAGATACCATCGGGTAAGGATTAAAGAGGAAGATATCAACAAGACCACCTTCAGGACAAGGTATTGGTGCAGACCCCTTACCTTGGCAAGGTCCTCTGACTTCCCAGTCAAGGATAGTTCTTAATTTCTCTTTGATCTAGATTAACTCTTTCAATTCCCTGTTGGAATCCCACGAACAAATCCATAGGCCCTTTGTGAAACTTCGACCGCATGAACATGCACTTCGATGCGAGCCTCCACTCCATGTGACCACTGGCATGACCAAAACCTTAAACCCAAAAGGTGATTCAGGTTTCACGATGTCAGAACTTCCGTTGCAAGGCACCCCAACTCCTCTGATTCCCAAAATACTGAAATGGGCTAATGGTCCTTAGCTCCTCCCTTAAGTCCTCTTGATGTGACCCTTGGCTGCAACCTAGGGCCCAAACTTTGAGCGCGTCAGGATTTTGCATGTTGGGGATTCTTGATGTAATTTACCTCCGCGCTCCCAAGGTCTGAACTCCCTATGATTTAGATCAACGACACAAATACTTCCTAGATCTGACGGTCCAGATCACGTCAGGATTTCGCATATCGCGACCTCTGATTTACGACTTCCTCCACACTCCTGACTTCCTAAATTATGATATTTTGGAGCACAAAACAATGGCTCAGATCCTTTGAGATCTGACAGCTCCTATCAAATAGGGAACTCATGCCTTGTTAGTTCCCACGATTCTCCCCTTTGACTTCTCTGATGTGCAAGTCAGCGAAACGCTGATCGCTCACCACACATCCCTTTCGATGGATGACTCTGATGATTTCAAGACTTCGCATTTTGGGAAGTCAAAATACTTCTCTCCTTATATCTTCTGATCCCCGAAATGTCGTTATTCTCTTTGGGAAATCAATGGTACATGATTTCTCCTTGATCAACTGCTGTGATCTTTTCATGATTTTTCACTTCACGAACTCTCACAAGCCTGCACTTTGACCTTTCCCTCCTGTGAGTCAATGAGATGCTAATCTCTTGCCATGTGTCCCCTTTTGATGGACTGTCCCAATGATTTCAGGACTTCACGTTTCGGGAAGTTGGATTCTTCTTCCCCGAAATCCTTCTGATGTCGAATCCTCCGAACACTCACAATTTGCTGCCACCTGTCCTTTGACGATGGATGGTTCTAATCTCTTCGAAACTTCAGGACTTTGAAAAGTCCACTCTTCTATACACTATCAAAGGTTTTAACCCTTGTGCACCTTCCTCCGGATCCAACATCTATTGGTCCTTACGCTCAGATCCTACGGCTAAGATCTATTCCCCTCTCCACGTTCCTCCTATGTGTTTGGACATGAGATTCAATGCTCCAGATCTCCTCCTCTGCAGCTAACCTAATGGTTATTAATGCTCCTCCTCATGAACTTTGGCTTTCTTCCCAGACTTGGAAGAATTCAAATGTTTTCAAAGGCCTCAACCTTTGATTCTTCTTCTGTGAGCCCGATGTCTTGAGTCTCACCCACGTTCTAAAGACACTATCTCTCTTGAGCTTTGGGACTTGGAATAAGTCCACTCTTTCACAATCCTTGTGCTATCTCTTCTGAGCTTTGAACTCGCTTAATATCTAAGGGACTCGCCCCTTCTGCATCTTCCAAAAATACTTTTGGTGCCCTCCTGGCATGTTCTGTGCTTGACCTCTTGAGCTTTCAAAATTGAAACATGTTCTCTCCGCGTGCACTCCTTGCACTATGACTGGCCTTCAACTGGCTGTCTTCAAAACTTTGGTTGAGTGTTGGCCTAGTGCACTCCTTGCACAGGTCTTCCTCCAGAGTGTTCAACAACTCTTCCTTATTGAGATTCAACTACTCAGACCTCAAAGTTCTCTATCCCTTCTGTCCCTCGAAGAGATATAATTGCCCTCTTGGAAAATTATGCTCAAGAATTCCTTGCCGAGCTGACAAAGTATTGAGTAACTCTGTAACTGTCTTCTCCTTGGCACTTCTCTTATCTCTGAACTCAAAACATAGTTCTCTTTGTGCACTCCTTGCAGTCGCTCAATGCCCACCTGGCAGAGCTTCACATAATCCTCAACAATTATGTCTTCTCTCTATACCCTCCTCTGCACAGCCTTTCCTCCAAGGTGTTTAGTAACCTTGAGGTTCTCCTTTGAGTTTATAATTCCTCCGGTGTTCCCTCCTAGCACGTTCTTGTCTGAATTCCATAGAAATCAGATGTGCACTCTTTGCACTGGCTCACAGAGTCCTCGACACTTTGTCATTTAACCCCTTGCATTAAGCCACAAAGAACCCAGACTGAAATCAACAAGTCTGCAGATAGAAATTCTATCTATCTCTGTAGATGGAATATAACATACATCTACAACATAAAATAACACACACATGTCATTCATTCATAAGCACATAAACACATGGAAAGACAAAAAGAATCTTATGTAGGAAAAACTGCTCTTTGTATTAATGTCAGAATGTCTGTTACAATACAAAACCTCAAACTACTACAAAGTCTCATCTCTCTCTCTTTCTTGTCTCCTCACTTAATAAATAATCTAGATACAAAAGATCCTTTTACAAAAGAGGGGCTCCTCAATCTTTCACTCCAAGCTACCTACTCTCATTAATTTACAATGAATTACATTCAATGGATGTCTAGTCCGAATCGGATCTAGATCTTATCATCTTGTCTTGTCAACCATTAAAGGAGACCCTATATATAGCCTATACAAAGGCATCAATTTGGCTCTTCTAGGCTTACAAACATTTAATTACATTTCAAAATTTAAAATGAGAGGGATGGCACCTTTCCCTTCCTTGAATGTGCATTGAATGTCCTGTCTAGTTGGTGCATTGTTGGGTTGGAGCGATGCTCCTGCATCATACTCCACTGCTGTGAAAAAATCATGAGATCCTACTCATGAGATTCCCAACTCTGTTGAAATCTACCTGGATCCCAAACAGTTCTTTGGAGCTGTCCATCTGCTCCATTGCCTTGTTGTTGTTACTGTTGCTTCCCTGCTGCTATGGCAGGCTCCCTTCTGTTCAACTTATTCCTGCTGACAGATTCTTGTGATGACCTCAACATAAACAAATTGATTTCTTCTATCTCCCTGTCCAACTGTTCTGATGGCTGGCTCTATTTATGCAGTCCTCTCCGATGTACTCCCTCCTCATTGATGGGAAGATTAAATTGATCCCCATTGCAATTTTCTCCATCTCTTATGGCCTTAGCTTGCCACCGTTTTGCAGAATTAATTTCTTCAGTCTCATCACTAATTTGTTGATCAACTTCCTCCTCTGACAACTTGACTATCATCTCTCCTACTGGCACACCTCCAACTTCCTCCAACTGCTCCTTGGGCTGGTATGCTCCATCTATCTCCAACCTGATCTGTTGGATGTGCTGACTTTGCACCATCACCCTTCTCTCTAGGGCTTCCAAATCTTCACAATGATCAAAAAATTCAATGTTGTCTACTTCCTCCTCTTATGCAGGCTTCAAATCTGTAGTCATCTTCTGTTTAGCTTCCTGGCTGAAAATTTCGAGCCATTCTGTTGAATGCTCTTCTCCTTCTATTGGGGAAAATGTAAGTGCCTGCTCCTTCTCTTCTTCCTCTATGACAATCACTACTAGATTTCCTTCTTTTGTTGTTCCATCTGCAACACATTCTCTGGTTTCAACTGGGCTACTTGGTAGGAATATCTCAATTCCCCCAATGATCATAATACTCCCTTCATCCTCCCCTGTCAACATTCCTCGTTGATCCAAACTCACCTTGAAGTTCATGATACTATCAGATAGTCTCATCTCCTTTCCCTTGCCCACCTGGAAATCTGAGATTTCTGCCCCGCCCTCCTGGAAGTTTATGAGATCCTCCAATGATCCCATCTCATTGACCACCTAGAAATCTGAACTTTCTTCACTTCCCACCTAGAAGTCTTTGAGATCAACCATTGATCTCTTCTCATTGCTCTCTAGGCAACCCAAAATTTCCTCACTACTCACCTGGCAGTTTCTAAGACCCTTCTTTGATCTCTTCTCCTCATCATCACTGAGACTCTTCCCAGTTTCTGGCTCACAGATGTGAACCATCTCCTATTCACCTCTGATTCTTTCAACATACCTCAACCACATTCTCAACATCCTTTTCTTTCCTCTAGCCAATAATTTCTGAACAAACCATTTTACCTTCTTCTTCATGGGCCACACATACACCCAATGTACCTTTTCATCCTACTACATTTTAAATGCAATCTTTTCCATATGTGATCTTATCTCATTGAGTTCTTTGTCCATCTCAGCCTTGATTTTCTACTGGCAGTCTTTGCCTTGACCACTCCTTTGGCCTTCAATAGCCATCATCCTCTTTCTCCACCTTCCCTCCTGGAAAGTCTGTTGTTCACTCTGCAATCGAGAGAATTCCTAGCTTCTCCTTTTTCCTTTGCCTACGATCTGCAAACTAATTATAATCTCTGATACCACTTGGTGTAGACCCCCTACCTCGGCAGGGTTCATTGACCTCCTGGTCAAGGATCCTTCTTAATTTTTCTCTCAGCTGAATTAGCTCTTTTGATTCCCTGCTGGAATCCCACGAAAAAATCCACAGGTCCTTTGTTAAACTCCGCCTATGCGAACATGAACTTAGACGTGAGATTCCACTCCATGTGACCACCGATGTAACCACAACCTTAACCCCAAAAGGCACATCAGGTTTCATGATGTGGGGATTTTTGTTGAAAGGCACCCCAACTCCTCTGATTCCTGAAATCCCGAAATGGGCTAACGATCCTTAGCTCCTCCCTTAAGTCCTCCCGATGTGACCCTTGACTGTGACCTGGGGCCCAACCTTCGAGCGCATCAGGATTTTGCGTGTCATAGATTCTTGATGTAATTTACCTTCGCTCTCCCGAGGTCCAAACTCCCGATGCTTCAGATCAACGTTCAAGATATTTCCTCGATCTGATGGTCCAGATCGCATCAGGATTTCACATATCGCGACCTCTGAGTTACAACTTACTCCACACTCCCGACTTCTGAAATGTCGATATTTCGGAGAACAAAACAGCGGCTTAGATCCTATGAGATCTGACAACTCCTATCAAATCAAAAACTCTAGCCTCGTGAGTTCCCACAATTATCCCATTTGAATTATCTGATGTGCGAGTCAAAAAAAAGATGATCGCTTGCCACACATCCCTTTCAATGGATGGCTCTAATGATTTTGGGACTTCGCATTTTAGGAAATTGAAATAATTCTCTCCTCATATCTTCCTATCCCTGAAATGTCAATATTCTCCCTGGACAATCAATGGTCTACGCTTTCTCCTTGATCAATGACTGTGATCTTTTCACGAGTTCGCACTTCACGAACTCTCACAAGCCTACCCTTTGACCTTTCCCTCCTGCGAGTCAACAAGATGTCGATCTCCCTTTGATGGATGATCCCCTTTTGATGGATGGTCTTGATGATTTTAGGACTTCGCGTTTCGGGAAGTTGGATTCCTCTTCCCCAAAATCCTTCCGATGTTCGATCCTCTGAACACCCACAATCTTCTTCCACCTATCCTCTAATGATGGATGGTTATGATCTCTTTGGAACTTTGGGACTTCACAAAGTCCACTCTTTTGTACACTATCGAAGGGTTTAACCCTCGTGCACCTTCCTCCAGATCCAATGGTTGTTGGATCTCTGCATATGGAATTTAACATACATATACAACATAAAATAAGACACACATGTCATTCATTCATAAGCACATAAACACATGGAAACACACAAAGAATCTTATGCAGGAAAAAATACTCTTTGTATTAATCTTAGAATGCGTGTTACAATGTGTACAAAAGATTAGAATGCTACAGAGTCTCGACTCTCTCTCTTTCTTGTCTCCTCACTTACTAACAAATATAGATACAAAAGATTTTTTTACAAAAGAGGGGCTCCTCGAGCGTTCCCTCCAAGCTACCCACTCTCATTAATTTTCAATGAATTACATTCAATGGCTGTCTAGTCTGAATCAAATCTAGATCTTATCATCCTGTCAAGCATTAAAGGCGACCCTATCTACAGCCTATACAAAGACATTGATTTGGCTCTTCTAGCCTTACAAACATTTAATTACATTTTAAAAATTAAAATGAGAGGGTCAGCGTCTCTCCCTTCCTTGAATGCGCACTGAATGTGATGTCTAGCTAGCATGTTGATGGGTTGGAGCGATGCTCGACCTGCATCAGGTATGGTCATTATGAGTTCACAATGGTGCCATTTGGGTTGTCAAATGCACCAACTGCTTTCATGTGCTTATTGAATGGTGTTATTTGAGAACATTTAGACAAGTTTTTCATTGTCTTTTTGGATGACATCCTTATATATTCTAAGTCATAAGAAGAGAATGAGCATCATTTGAGAATGGTGTTGCAAGTATTAAGGGATAATCAATTGTATGCCAAGTTGAGCAAGTTCTAATTTTATCAAAAGAAAATTCATTATTTGGGACATATCATTTTAGAGGATGGGATAATAGTGGATCCTAAGAAAATAGAAGCCATTAGGGAATGGTTATGACCAAAGAATGTGACTGAGGTCATATCATTCAGGGGCCTTGCAGGCTACTATAGAAGATTTATTGAATGATTCTCAAATATTGCACACCCAATCACTTCCTTGCAAAGAAAGGGTGTGAAGTTTCAGTGGAAATTGGATTGTGAAAATAGTTTCCAACACTTGGAACACTTATTAACAAGTGCTCCAATATGAAGGATTGCAGACCCAAATGAATACTTCATTATATGCACAGATGCATGTAAAGAAGGACTTGGTTGAGTCCTTCATCAAAATGGGTTTGTTATATGTTATGAATCAAGGAAGTTGAAGGAACATGAAAGACACTATGCCACTCATGATTTGGAGTTGGCAGCCATAGTGCATGCCTTGAGGAAATAGAGACACTACCTCATGGGGAAAAGGTTTGAGCTAAGAACAGACCATAATGGTCCGAAATATTTATTTGATCAGCCAACTCTAAATGCTAGGCAAAGCAGATGCTTAAAATTTCTAAGTGAATATGACTTTGGTATAAATCATATCAAGGGGAAAGAGAACAAAGTGGTTGATGCACTCAACAGAAGAATTCATGAATTGCATGCTACAACCATTAGCATGTACCGATCAGATTTGAAATGCAGAATTTTTGAGGTTGCAAAATTAGATTTGCAATACAAGGAATTAGTGGCAAAATTACAACAAGGTAATTTGCAACAGAAAATTGAAGAATACAAGCTAGATAATGATGAAATTATGAAGTACAAGGGAATAATTTATGTACCAAATTCCAATGAATTGAAAAATCAGATATTGGGAGAAATGAATAATGTACCTTATGCTGGACACCTAGGCTATCAGAAAACTATTGCAACTGTCAAGAGCCAATATTATTGGCTAGGCATGAAGAAAGAGGTTGCTGATTTTATTGCCAGATGTTTGGAATGTCAAAAGGTAAAGGCTGAGCATAGACACCCAATTGGTTTTCTACAACCATTACCCATTCTTGAGTGGAAGTGGGAATCTGTAACCATGGATTGCATCACCAAACTTCCTAGAACAAACAAGCAACATGATTTTATCATGGTAGTGGTGGATAAGCTTACTAAAGTTGCCCATTTTATTCCAGTTAAGCTCACTCATGAGGAAACCAACATTGTTTATGTTTATATGAGGGACATTTCTTGGTTACATGGAATACCCAAGACAATTGTGTCTGACATAGATCCAAAATTTACCTTGAATTTTTGGAAAGGATTATTTAATGGATTTGGAACAAATTTGAATTTTAGCACAACTTGTCATCCAGAATCAGATGGAAAAATAGAGAGGGTGAATCAAGTGATTGAATATATGTTAAGGATGTATGTGATGGATAAACCATCAAAATGGGAAGACTACCTACACTTGGTAGAATTTTCTTATAACAATGGGTATCAAACATCTCTAAAGACGAGCCCATTTGAGGCGCTTTATGGCAGAAAGTGAAACACACCAGTAAGTTGGGATGACCCAACAAATAGAGCAGTGGTTGGGCCAGATTTACTCAAGGAAATGGAGGAGCAAATGATAAAAATAAAACAAAATTTAAAGGCTGCCTAAAAGAGGCAGAAAAGCTGTATTGATAAGGGTAGAACTCACAGGGAATTTAAAGTTGGGGACCATGTATTTTTGAAAGTGAAAGCCAATAGAAGTTCCCTCAAGTTGGGAAATTTTTCAAAGTTGGTAGCTCACTATTGTGGGCCATTTGAAATCCTAGAGAGGATTGGTCCAATGGCTTATATGATTGCATTTCCTGCATCTATGTCTATTCATAATGTATTCCATGTATCATTGCTCAAGAAATATATACCTAATGCGAATCATGTTATTGATTTGAATGTGATCCAGGTGGAGAAAGAAGTTGCTTTGCAAGTACATCTGATATGCATTCTAGACCAGAAAATCAAACAACTCCAGAATCGATCCATAGGGCTTGTAAAGGTCCAATGGACTTGGTAGGGTCCTGAGGACACTACTTGGGAGAATGAGGATGAAATTCAGGTAGAATACCTGCATTGTTTTGAGGATTTTTGAAATTTTGTTGTGTATGAGTACATAATGCACCGAGGACAGTGCATAAATAAGGGGAGGGGATTATAATATCCCTAGGCCGAACCCAATTGTAATGTAAATGAAAATGTACTTAAGCTGGTGAGATGTTTGATATGATTTTTGTATGCACCTTTCATGGCATAGTGCACACATGTACTGTGCAGTAAAATGAGGAAGTGTGCACATTCCAGGATACTGTGCACAACAACTTAAGTGCGCGCTATTTTGAGGCCAGGGAGCCTTTGTGTATATGTTGTGTTTTATAGGCTAGTGAGATAGTTTTTTGATTATTAGGCTCAAGAGCCTAGATGTTAAAGGCTAGTTCTCCTACTTTTGTATATGCCTCAACATTAATATAAAATACATTGCTGTGCACATACCGACCATGATAAAAGAGTACGGGGGACTAAACTCCACTAGTTAGGAAAAGGGGGGACTAAAATTTAAGGAAAAAGGGTTAATATAGGGAGATTAGGCCAAAAAGGAATATTATATTAACATTTCTTAAATCATAAAGTATGGATAATTATTTTATCCTAAGTTCTAAAGATGGGGACAGGTGGGCCAAAGTAGCTCCCAACATGACAAGTATCAAGTTGGGGACACACATACAGATTGTTTGGATTTAGTTCATTTCCATATTTTCTTTCCATCATCCTGCCCATCATTCAATCATCCAATCAATCATCCATGAGAATTCACACACTCATTGAGCTATCCTCCATACCTTCATGTAATTGTACTTGAACTTGCATCCATAGCCATATCTGTTTGTGTAGATGGTTTGCTTGGGAGATGGATTGAAGAAGCGGGTTGTCAGGCCCATGGGATATTGAAGAGGTGGGTTTTCAGGCCCGTGAGAAATTTATATATGGGTGAGAGAATTGATGGGAATTGATTTTCTGAAGGTGCTAAATTGCAGCTACATGGCTCTAAGACTTCCTGTCCGACCTGTTGCTGAAGTCCGAAAAAGAAGTGAGGAAACCAAAGGATTGTTGAGTAGAGAAGGGGCACACTTCCTGGATGGGACATGCATGCAGGGAATGTGATATTGTAGGCTGTTATTTTGATTTGGCACCTACATCAACGTCTTTCCTGTTGTCTATGAACCATTAGCCTAGTTAGGAAAGCCTTTACCCAGGTGGAGTTTAGTCCCAGCTCGGGAGTGACCTGCTACTGAGAGTGATGAGCAGTGTGGTCTAAGGATGGGAGGTTCGTGGAAGGTTTGCATGCAGTTGGTGATATTATTACCAAGATAAGTGTCAATTATGTGATAAATTTACATGCTTCATTATTATTTACATGATTATTTTTATGGTTTTATCTTGTGTATGGATTATAACTATGTTTATATTTATGGGTATTTCTTATGTATGCTGCATGTATATGTTTACTATCATTACCGTATGAATCTATGTAATTACAATTTGTATTTATCCATTTATGTTTTATATATATAATTCTACAAGTGTTCTATGTGTATATGTTTTAATTGCCTGCAGTTTGAAATATTTACATGGCATAGCTTAGTTGGATATTGGGTATGTTACAGTATGTTCCACAGAGAGAATGAAAGTGTTCTCTCATGTATCATGGCCCGACATGGGTGGACGAGGACGTTACACAATGAGACTATGGGGTCGAGACTCATAGATAGCATGAAACTTCCACATATATGGTTGGCCTAAGAGAACATCACAGACATCCAGTGGGGAAACATCACATAATAACTCATCCTTGAAGGGTTGGATGTCATATGAAAATCAACACTCTTGGCTAACACGAAGGTCTTGTCCGTGGTGAAGCCACTCAATGTTGTTTGGCTACAGGTGTGGTGTTGTCGACAGTCCCAACTATTTGATGACCTTTGATGAGATGAGCTTCTTCTGGCTTCCATTATCAAAAATAAAATGTAGTGGGGTCCCCTTCACCCACATCTGTGAATGGAAAATGCACTCCCCCTCTTTAGGATCTATTGGTTCTTCTCGTTGAATTGTTGTGGCCGCAACAATAGAAGTGGGGTCTACATCGATGATCTATCCTCTATCGATATTTTCTAAATCAAATTTTGAATCAGGGTTCAAATCCTTGTCTTTGATCTCGGCCACCAATGACTGTTTTAAGTGACATTCATCAGTGTTGTGCAAAAAGATTTTTTGGAATCACACCATTTTCTATTTTCCTTCTTCTTTCTGTGATCATTCTTTTCCTATGGTTTGTACTGGTTTTCGGGAGACTATTTGTTAGGTTAGTGTTGATGGGTCCTAAATCCATTGAATCAACAGTAGAAACCAAATCTGCCACCGAGGTCGTATTAGACTATGTAGCGTTTAAAATGGAATGGTTCTCCAAATCTTGTGATCCGACCAATTTATCGATGGGCTTTTGTGTTTTCTTGTGAAGGCTCATCCTTCAGTTAGGAATGTTTTCTTCCATATTTTCTCTTGGGTGGGGATGATATGAGATATGCAAGCCAGTATTAACCAACTCGACAAACAACAGGATTAAGTTTTAACTACTGGGGAAGAGGTTAAGCTTGGGATAACCTGCTACTCAACATGCAGACAATTACTCTATACTACAGGCCTAGTACTAATACATTAAACATGTGAACATCTGATTACTGTCTGAGAAACTAACTGTCAGAAAGAAAGCACATATGTAATAAGATAATGGAAAGAAAAATAATTCATCTACCATAACCATGTATTACATAATAACACAACGATTTATCTTCATCATTAAAGAAAATAACATCAAAACATTGCACCAGATAACTTGACAACAAAATTAATTGCTCTTACTCATTACTGCATCATTCATGAAACACGATAGGAAGTAGTTCTTCTCCAAGTCCAATCACATGCATCTGATGAAAATAGTTTGTCTTTGGTCCAGAAGGAATTCTCAATTCATAGCAGTCTAAAAATAATTCTTAACAACCAAAATGAAAGAGTTCTTACAACAACCATCGACCATTTTCTAACTGGCCAGTGTCCTTATTTATAACATAAATTTTTAAATGAAACTAACGGCTAAGTGCAGTTTAAACAAAAAAAAAATCACCACGTGGTGTTATCTTCTAACAACTTCTTTAATAGTTGTCCTCAGATACTTCTTGGAAAGCGTGACTTCTCTCATACTCAGTCCAACTGAAAAACAATTCTTCACAAGTTTGGGTCCATGGAAATCTATGTTATTCCATTGGGGCCACACATATTTCCTTGATGTCCACTGCATGCGCTTGGTACTTTACTAAAATGGAGTTCATCTGATGTAGCATGGTTCGGGATTTGATCAAATGTCTTGTGTATTGTCGTACTTGCCCGGGCTTTGCATCAACTATTTTTGCAAACTCTTCGGTCCATAGCACATCTTGTTCGGCATGCAACTTGACCACATCACTCAGTTCAATGAAATTATCAGGGGTGCTGAACTCGGGGATCCCAACATCCTTTATTGCTCTATCAATTTTTCTTTGGTGTTTCTTTCGGGTTAATTGGCGAGATCATGGAGAAATCTTTATTTGGTAATCGAGCAATCTTTCTTGCAATCGGGGTTGAGATATTTTAGTGATCAAGTAATATGATATAAGGTACCAACAAACATAATGGACCGGTACATACCTGTGGAGCTCATTAGTCCCGATCGTTTAATAATGATGTGATCCTAGTTTCTCCTTTGTATGAACTACAATGTCTTTTATCCACACCACCACTCCTCTTTAGTTTAATCAAGTTGCATCAGCGCGCCATAGCGTGGAAAATCGAGTACGATGGATATGTGTGTCGGAACCATCATAGTAGTTGCTCGACCTTTGGGGCCAAGAAAAGATGATAGAGTTGAATGTGCGTGTGTATTCTCCTAGAAGGTCAGATACCATCGTAAGGAAGTCATTAAATTCCTCTAGAATCCATATTACCAAGTGTGTCAACTATCATTCATCAATAATGGAAGATGGGGAGTTTAAAGAGATTGTAATGATCGTACTTCACATTCTCTACAACTTCGATTGGTGACACTTTATGCGTTATGGATTACATCCACTGAGAAGTTGTGACGCGTTAAGTATTTGAGGTGTCTCATCACAAAGTGTGAGTGTTCTTTTGGAATGCTCTGGTTTTCACCTTTTTTTGGATATAAATTCTAGGAATTATGTGGGGAATTCCACGTATAAGTTGAGTTTATACCTTTGTGACGCTAATCTTGTGCGTTTATTCAGGAGAAAATCAGTGTAGTGGTCCTTTATCACCTGTGGACGTCCAATCCACCATGTTGTTTCATTATGGGATCCCCTCCTAACAAGGGATGAGGTTTACGAGGTAGCTAGAGTGATAGGTCCGAGCCCCAACGTGCCTGGGATTCATTCTTATTAGCTTGCAGTGTCCTTGAAGCTTTGCCAAGAGGTACAGGCTTTCGTTCGGAGAGGGTGTCGGTGCCTCTAGTGGAAGTTGGGGTGGAGAGAAGTACGCTTGAAGGAGGTATGCTGGAGACCCCGCCCCCACAGGAGCAGACACCACGGAGAAGAGGGAGGCCTAGGAAAGAAATGGGAAAAAAGGAGGAAGACCGCCCCCCAGCTGACCTGAGTGTACATCCCACCGTTGAGGGTTCTATGATGCTTACTAACTAGTCGAGGCCTATGGGGACTACTAGTAAAGTAAGTGGGGGATGAAAGGGGAGGGAGAAAGCATTGGTTCCTCCCATTAATAATTCCATCTAGCAGTTAGATCAGGCCCAACTTACCATAGCCAAACTCTACCAAGAAAATAGAGAGTTGCGACACCAGTTGGCAGTGAAGAAACAGGAGGTATCGATGTCCTAGGGTCGCATAGGAAGCATAGCTTGGATCTAGAGACAGCTTCGAGAATCTCAAGAAACTATTGTGCAGTTGTGCGAGGTGCAGAGGATGGCAGCGAAATAGGAAAAGGAAACGTTACCAGGTGCAAGAAGTAGTCCGGGAGAGGGTGTGCACGCAAGAGATGCATAATGGGTGAACCCTTGCTTTGCATTCCCCGATGTGACGCTTAACATTTCTTCTCTTTTGTCGTAAGGGTTTTGTATTCTCACTTCGACCGGGTCGGTCGGTAAAGACATCGACGATATCTATTTATATGTGGCCCAAGTTTAGCGGGAATTTTTTTTTAATTATATGAAAGTTCAAAGCGTCTTGAATGTATCCCATTCCCTTTTGGATGTAAATTAACTGTTTTCTTTATCTGAGTTTTTCCATGCAAACTATGGGATTTCATAATTGTTATTATTGCATTGTAAAGTTTTTTGATATGTTCTCTCTAAAACTTTCAATATCAATTGACGTTGACGTGGCTTACTAACCCGGGGTTACCTAAAGTATTTGAACATAAAATTTAGCATTCATATGGTGGGTAAGGATTACAATTAGGGGATATACTCACGTTGAAAGAACTAAAGAAAAAAAAGATATCGTGACTACCTATACTTGGGTGGCATCGGGGATTGGTAATTTAAAATGTAAAAATTAATGTGTATTTTATTTTTTAACCCGCTGACGCCGAAATCACATTGGGTGTCGGGAATCGATGATAATGCTCTTTTCTTTGCACGACACTTACCTTTTCATTTTCCTTCCAAAACCAAATGGGTCGGTCTTCGACAATACCCTTGCCGAACTTCAATCGTAAAAAGAAAGAATTTCATCTACCTGTGCCGATGAAGATTGGTGTTCGGCTGTTTTAAACTTATCAAACAGTTTTCATCACCTTTAACGTTTACTGATGCCAAATTCCTAAGAGCATTGGGGAAAGATTTAGTGTGCCTATTCCTTAAGTATCTTGTTAAGGACCCTTCAATGTTTAAGATGATTCTTTGTTGTATTTTTAGGAAAACTTTAGAAAATTCAAACATGAAACATAAAAAATAAGCGCAAGTATCAATTTCATATTGAAGTCTAAACAGTCAGTGCAAAGGATCAAGTGGTACCCAAAAGGTAAAAAATGAACGTAGACTTTTAGGGTGTGTTGAGTGCTCAACAAATGGTGATTCATTGGGAGAACGTAGAATCTTTGTTCCTCCTTCATGGCTCGGTTTATACGGAAACTGATGGAGAATCTCAACTGGTCTTAAATCAGAACCTTTTAACCTTTGCATATGACATCTTTTGGTTGATTCTTTTGGGTTTGTCGCTCCATTTCCAGCGAGCATCCATAGCCTCAGCGGATTCAACCCGACATCATAGACCTTGCTCCGTTGCCAATGAGTGTCCATTTCCCCAGTGGATATATCTGCATACCCTCTCCCACTGTTCATTCTTTTGACAACAACAATTTCATTTCGGAATGATGCACTGAGTGAGTAGGAGAGAAGGATGTCTGTTTATTTGCTAGGTGAGAGAGTTAAGGTGGATGCTTCGATAGCTTCATCTTATGGGTTCATGTAGTCCTTTCCAAATTTCTTTATTTCCCTTGAGGTTTAACTGAACCACAATTTATACATTTCTGACATTTCTCTAAAGTCGTTCATTTTCTCCAGTTGGATAGAGGATTCCTCAAAGTAATCGCAAGTTTTCTAGTGTTTCTAGTGTTTGTGAGTGAGCGGTGAGTTAGGAATAGGGTTTTCTATTTTTCATGACCTTAATACCAACCATTGTTTTATCAGACATAACTTCAAAAGAAAACAAAGCTAGGAAGAAAAAGAAACAACAAAAGGTGTACTTGCGCAATCGTGAAGACAATCAACAAAGAACATAAAACATAATTTTATTTTTATTTTTAACTTACTGGAAGTATTGTTTTAGGTCTTGGCCATTTACTGGGAGGGAATTAGCTTCTCCCCTCAGACTCTGTAATCGATAAGTGCCTACCCCAATTTTCTCAACTATTTGGAAAGGTCCAAGCCATAGAATCTGAAACTTAGAATGTTTCACTTTAGGTTCATTTGCTTTGTCCCACTTCAGGACTAAGTCTCCTACTTCAAAATTATTTTCTTTAGCCTTAATCTTATCAAACCATATTTTCACTATCTATTGGTGAGCTAGGAATTTTGACTTATCCTTTTCTCTCTCTTCTTCCAACATGAGCAGAGTGTTAATTTGTTGTTCCATGGCCAATGAGGGTTCTTCGTGGGAATCTTGGGTCAGCTGAAGAGACAAAAGATATAGTCCATTTGGGAGGATGACTTCTTGCCCATAGACCAAAAATTATGGGGAATTCCCTATGGCTTCATTGGGTGTGACCCTATCGGCCCATAGGGAATTATAAAGTAGATTATCCCAATTTTGTTGGTTATCTGTAACCATCTTATTTAATATCCTTAACAGTTTTTTATTAGTCGATTCAGCCACACCATTTACATGGGGATAGTAATTTCCAGAGTACTTGATTATGATTCCTTTGTCCAAAGAAAACTTTGTCAATAGGGTTGAAGAGAAGTAAGTTGCGTTATCAAAGACCAGAATAGAAGGGACATTGAACCTCATGACCAATGATTGTTCTATGAATTGGATCACTACCTTCTCATTTACATGAGTCAGAGGGATGGCCTCTACTCATTTCGTGAAATAGTTGGTGGCAATAAGAATGCACTTGTGCAGTTTTGAGGATCTAGGTGTGATTTCTCCTATGATATCCAAACCCCACTGCTCGAAAGGCTACAAGACAGTAATAGTTTTGAGTGGGACCACCGCTCTTTTCTCCTTTCCAACACTTATTTGACAAGTCTTACAGTTTCTAGCGTAAGTATGAGCGTCTTTGAACAAGGTGGGCCAATAATAGCCTACTCTCGGAATCTTATGAGTGGTAGTGTTTCTTGCAAAATGTCCCCTGGTGGGGCCTTCATGGAGTTCATTCAGAACTTTGTCTACATCTCCTCCTTCGAGACACCTTAATAGTACCCCATCATAATTGATTAGGAATAGCACCGAATTTATAAGACAATATTGTGTAGATTTTAATCTCAGGGCTCTCCTTTCTCTAGGATTGAGGTTTTTGGGACAAGTCCCGTGATGTATAAGATAAGTTAAATGTTTATACCAAGAGTCCTTTCCTGGGAAGATGTATGCTACTTCACCACACAATAGTGCCATTTCATTCTCCCATCCAAAATATTCATTTACTTGATCTTGGGCTTCAGCTACATGCTTGCACAAACTTTGTCCTTTTACTAGTTTTGTAGGTTTTATATCTATATCAAATTTCTGGACTACCTCCATCCATTTCCCCCTTCTTTCCCCCATTTCTTGCTGGGTGAACAAGGATCGGATTACATGGTGTGAAAGAATTACTTTAGTGTGATTCTTGATGATGTAAGACCTGAAATGTTTTACTGCCTTATAAACCGCGTAGGCCTGTTTGTCTACAACAAGATAATTGAGCTTAGATCCTTGAAAATTAGTACTCATAAATGACAATGGGGCTTCATTATTTCCATCATCCTTTTGATTCAATACTTTAGCTAGCGATTGATCGGAGGTGAAAGTATAAAGGAAAAAATGTCTATTGAAATCGAGACTTCGCAATACCGGGGTCCAGGAAATGGCAGCCTTGATATTGTTGAAGGTGTATTTTCGTTCATCATCCCACTTAAATTCAACATCTTGGCGAATCATATTTTGTAATGGTTTGATGATTTCTGCGAAGTCAGGAGTGAACTTCCTCACAAAATTGATTTGCCCAAAAAAGGACTACATAGATTTCTTGTTATGGGGTAAGGGAAGTTGAGCTATGGATTTAATCGTTTTCAAGTCTTTGAAAATCCATGCTTGAGATATAATGTGACCTAACATCTTACCTTCCTCGACACCGAAGATAGTTTTCTTAGGGTTTAAGGATATACTGTATTTTCTACATCTCTCGAAAATCTAAGTTAAGTGTTGGATGAGCTCTTCTCTATTCTTTGAATACATTGTTACGTTATCTAGATACACAACCACACATTTATTGATTAGTCCCCTAAAAGACACATCCATGTCTCTTTGGAAGTTTTCTCCTGCGTTAATTAACCCGAAAGGAATGCACTTATAAACGAAGGCTCCCCATTTGGTTCATAAAGTGGTTTTTAAACGATCTTCCTCTGAAACAAGGACTTGGTTATAACCTGAGAAACCGTCTAGTAGAGAGAAGATCTCTGAACCAGACACGGTATGCAGGAGTTGTTCCATCGACGGGACTGGGTAATTTTCCTTTTCTGAAGCCTTGTTGAGGTTCCTAAAATATACACATAGGTGGATTTCCCCTGATGTTTTCCTCACTGGAACAAGGTTCACTACCCAAGAGGAATGCCTAACCTGAAAAATGATCTTGGAATCTAAAAGCTTCTTTAATTCCTAATACATAAGAGGTTCCATTGATGGGTGATACTTTCGGATCTTTTGTTGGAAAGGTTTTACTTCTATTTTTAAAGGGATGGTGTGTTGAATGATGTGGGTATCATACGTTTTCAAATCCCTATAGGACCATGCGATGACATCCCGATATTGTCTGAAAAATTTGAGGTAAGATTTCCTCTCTTCCTTAAATATATTCTTTCCCAGATTCACATTCTTTGGATTCTCTGGGGTTCCAAGGTTTATAGTTTCATGCAGGGGGCAAGAGATACCAGTCTTAGAATTTTTGGGTCCCTTAAATTTCTTTTTCATATTAAACACATTTTCTAGATTAACTATCCCTTTCGAGATCGTGTGACCCCTTGATTTATCCCTAGGTCGTCCCATCCGAGGATCGGTTTCTGTGAATAGCTCTTGGAATTATTCATCATCAATAGAGAGATCTTTGAAATTGTATTGGTTAGTTAAGAATTTTATGATTTGTTCATATCCTTCAAAGAATTTCCAATTGGAAATGTTATTAGGTATCGACGATTTGTAGAGCAGTTCCACAGTGAATCAAGAGGCTTCATAATTGTTACACATCAAAATTACTCACTTTGGTAGTGTCGCAAGTGTCGTCATTACAAAGGTCGCAAGTGTCGCATTTTTCTCACAAGGTCGCAAGTGTCGCATGTTGCTCACAAGTGTCGCAAGTGTCAAGCAAATCATACTTCCATGATGCCTATGTCGTACCCATAACGACATGAGAAAGACACTTGAAACACCTCAAACATTTGATTTGGAAGAGGAGAAATGAGTTAGCAAGATTGCAAACCTTTATCCATCTAAAAGCACCTCAAAAACTGAGTTTTTGGAGAGGAGCGCTCCCCCTTACACTATCTGGGAGCGCCGACGCTCCCCCTTACACTGTCAGGGAGCATTATAACGCTCCCCTGGCCCTTTTGAGGGAGCGCTATATATTTTGAGAGCATTGGCGCCCCCTAAAGCTTACTAGGGAGCGCTACAATGCTCTGATGGCCCTTTTGAGGGAGCGCTACCTATCCTGGGCGGTTGTTAAGATGTTGAGATGAATGGGGGAAGCATATTTTCATTCTTGGAAGGCAGTTGGATTCAAATCCCTAGTCCAACCATGATCCTAGGGAAGATCCTCAACTGAAGGAGACAAATCCTCAACTTCCCCAAGGATATCTCAAGTGGTTAGAGCCTCTCCAAGGCTATATAAGCAAGCTTTCTAATGGTGAAAGGGGAATGGAAAAATAGATAATGTCAAACTTATGATCTCATAAGTGAGGACTGCAAATTGGAGAATGATACCAAACTTATGATCTCATAGGTGAGGGATTGGAAATGGAGAATTACACCAAACTTATGATCTCATAAGTGGTGCTGGAGCTGATTGAAAGGGAGGAAGAATTGAACATATGAGACTTATGATCTTGGAGGAAACTTACAGTCAGCCAAAGGAGAGTGATCATTAAAGCTGCTGTTATCCAGGTTGTGGATCTTTCAGGCAAGGGTTAGACGAAGAGGACTTGATGAAGCTGTCGCATTCGCATCTATGATTGTAAGTACTACTGTCATTATTCTCATTAATATGACATGCTTGGCCTGTTTCTTTCTAGTTTGTGTCTGATGTTACATGAACTTATCATTAAGTGGTAGATCTATTTTCAAGCTAATTTCAATAGAGTAGGAAGTGGTCGTATCTTGTTTTTTCCACAGACCTCAGTGAGGAGCAAAAGGATTGGAGCGCAACTCAGAGTGTGCAGGGACAAACGTCGATTAAAAGGTACTTCTGTTATCCTCCCTTCTCATGCATTAGTTTAGATAGATTTGAGAGGAAGTCAGTGTCCATGTTAAGCATTTTTCTGTCTAGGGTTAAGGTCAATCCTTAGAGGTGATCTACATGTCCACAGGGAGATTTTCCTACAACAGAAACTGGCGACTCCACTAGGGAGATAGCCTCGAATCGAAACCTCTTGTTTGGATTTTTCTGCTCATTGACCTTGTTTTGTCCCTTGATTGTTTCAGACCTGGTTCACCCCTCTTTGATTAGTTTCATGAGATGGTTGGCTCCTTACCTTGTCACATTCAGCATACTTGTCAAGCTCAGATCTCAATTTTTGAAACTTTTTGACATTTCTGGGACTTTTAGACCCTGGCGCCCCTGACCTAGTGTTATCAGAGTGCCAACGCTCCTAATAACCTTACACAGAGTGCTATAACGCTCTTTTCCCTTGGAAACAGAGGGCCAGCCCCCTTTTGGCCAAAAAACCCTCCACAATTGCATTTTTCAGGGTTTGCCTCTGTGGCTCTTTTGCTGAGTGATCTAGTGAGTCAATTTTTCTTCCTTTTTAGCCTTGACATCTGTCTTTTTGAAGAATAAATACCTTGTTGATCGGATCTTGTAGCCTTCTTCACCTATGCATTGTTGTTCTCTTCTCTTCAGTTTGGAAAAAAACCCTAGTGAAGGTCATCAAAGGTCTACAGACCTCTATATCTTGTTTTCAGTCGAGGTCATTTCTCTTCAAATCTCTCTTTTGGGTGTGAAGTTTGCTTTTTCTTTGATTGTTTCTTTTCTTTCGTTTCATTTTGATTGCTACAAAGGGTGTATTGTTTGTGTGACTTTTTCTTATGCTAGTTTGGTTTTCATTCATACCAAGAAGATAATTAGCAAAGACAAGCATTGTATTGTATTGATCATCATCCATACGGAAACAATAAAGATATCTTTATGATTGATTGCGCATATTAGAAGGCATTTGAAAGTTTTTGCATCACATCAGGACTTGATTGAGAAAATAATTGTTTGAGAGCATTCCGTAGTTGTGCTTGTTAGTGAAAGAACTCTCTCTCTCCCTTAGCTAAGTGTTCATTGAAAGGAAATGACTGTTTATCATGATCGATGCATTCTTTGGGTCTGATTCATAATTCCATTTGCTTCACTTCCATGCACCCCTTTGCGTAAAGAACAGCCATAAAAATCAACGCTAATTAAAATTTATCTAGAAATTTTTCTTTGCTAGAATCCTCCACCAACAGTAGAATAGGTGTAGTACTTTGTATTAGGCTGTGAGCATAACTCTCCAAAGTTGTCAAAACAAACATTAGTGTCCTGAGTTAGGGAGAGTAAATCCAGTTATTGTATAAGTCTGCCTGGGATCCCCCTCTCACACAGGGGTTACACACGAGGTTGCATTCGGGTAAGCTACGAGGACTAACCCTCTGTGGTTTAACTGATTGCGGTGGTTGTATCGTATTATGGGGATCACTTTCAGGTAAATCCAAAATTACTGCGTGGAAGCTTCTTAGCTGGTTTCGGGCTTGATACCCTGCCCATACGTTCGGATCGAACTATCGACTGTTCTTTCCCAGGGGCTGACTGCGAATTGGTAACCTTAGTGGCCATAATCTTTAGGGTCTTACACGAGGTGACAGTGACGGGAAGTCTCACTGTACCTGGAGCAAACATTGGTCAAACTCACTCGGGCTCCTTGGAGGGTAAATCCACAATTACTGCGTGGAAGCTTGCACCAAGGCGTAAGTCCGTTAAGCAGGTCGCCATTGTAACTATTCCACCCTATCCCCGCCCCTTCTGGACTTGATCATGCGATGTTGGATTTCATCACCAACTAGTACGGTCATCAAAAGAAGGTCCTCTTTGCTTGGTTGTGATTCTTAGATTCTATTATCATATGTTGTTTCTTTTACTTAGTGGACCTTAGGTCGAGTCAGTGTTAATGGCATCGAATCCTGGGAGTACCAATGGAGGAAACCCTTCTTCTGGGGAACCTTATACCTTTCCTTCATTTGGAAACTTTGGTCCTCCATATGTTGCCACACTGAGTCTTCCAGGAATCACTATTGGATTACCAGTTTGGTTGTTCCCCACTCTGGTGATCCCAAATCCTCCCAATGTTTCAGTTGCACCTAATACTTTGGATGTCAATATACCACCCACACATCAACCTCATGTCGACTTTTCGCCTTCTTCACCCATTAAGTCTCTTTCCATTTCTTCTTCTTCGCCTAGTGAAATCTCTAAAGCAAGTAGCAAGGTTGATCAGAAGAAGAAGAAACGGAAAGAGAAGAAGAAGAAGAGCCCGAAAAGGACAAAGACCCCAACAACATCAGATGTTGGCTCTAAGAAACTAGTTACTGTTAATAGTACTGGGAGTGTTGATGAGATCAACAAGATTGAAAAGAACAATCCAAAACACAAATTCCCTTGCAGCCTGTGTAAGGGTGACCACTTTCTGAGGGATTGCTCTGGTCTTACCCAGGTATTAGAAATGTGGTCCTCCACGTCATCGGCCTCTGTCGGTCATGTCGATGATACCCTGTCAACTAGTGTTGTTCAGGTTGGTAAGAAGAAGAAAACTATCAAGTTCCCTTGCATGATATGTAAAGGTAATCATTACTCTCACCTTTGTCCTCGCATGGACGAGGCTTCTTCTCTTTTGGAAAAACTTCAACTTCCAAAAGGTTATCGTAAGCTTTCCTCCAACCCATCATTGGTTTATGGAATGGTCAATCCAGTTCCATCCCCGTTCAGTCCGATTGATCAGGTGGTCAATCTAGTTTCCTCCTCGATTGAACCACAAACCCAAGTAGCTGATCCAGTCCCTTATTTGGTCAGTCCCACTCTTCCTCTGAAGAGTGCCAAAGTGGTCAATCTAGTTTCTTCATCGGTAGATCCCATTCCTCCATTGAGGAATGTCAAAGTGACTGGTCCAATCTCTTCCTCGGTCAATCCCACTCTTCCTCTGAAGAGTGCCCAAGTGGTCTATCCAAGTACACCATTGGTTGATCCGATCCAATCATCAGTCGATCCTACTCTCCTTCTAGAGAGTAAACCCGATACTGCCCATGTTTTTCTTGTTGATACAGACTCTACCATGCCTGGGGGCATTCCTCCTCCTCCTATGGAACCTCCTCCAAGTAATGAGGCCATCCTTTTTGATTGGGGTGTGCTAACTGGACCTCGTCTTCCCTCTCACGTTCCTTTCCAGATTACAGTACAGGTTCGTGGTCGGGACATTCCTCAAACGTTGATAGACGAAGGTGCGTCCATTAGTATTTTGTCTTCTATTGCTTGGTACGCTTTGGGTTGTCCGCAGCTTGCACCGGTTACACAGAATCTGTTATCTTTTAACAAAAGAACTAGCCAAACTTTAGGGATCCTTCCTCAGTTTCTTGTAACTTTGGGAGGGAAAACTGTCTTTATCGATGTTATGGTAGTCCGAGACCCCTTGGATTTCGCTTTACTCCTTGGGCAGGATTATGTCTATGCTATGAAAGCTCTTGTATCCACCCTTTTCCGTGTGATATATTTCCCTCACGATGGAAGAATTGTGACTATTGATCAACTTTCATTCATGGGCCCTGACTGGGTTACCTCCCTAAGTGGTTCTTATATGCAGACAGTATCACCCCCGCCGCATGTCAATTATGTGGCGTTGTCTCCCATGACTTCAACTTCCGACGATTTGGATCCGGTAGTTGACATGGTGATCTCTTCGGTAGGGTTATTGGAGCCTGATCTCCTTACCCCTATCACGACCCTCGACATGTGTTCCTTCCAGAGTAATTCTCTTCTATCCAACGAAGATCTCTTGGAAGCCATGACCAAGTTTTTTCCCTTGACATGGTACCCTTCCAGAGCATTATCCTCTTGGAAGCCATGATCCGGGGGCAATCACGAGCATAGTTTCTCTTCTCTGTGGCAAGCTCGTTAAAAATGAAATAGAGGCCACTAGCTTTCATGTTGGGGGCAACCTTGAGCATAGTTTCTCTTTTCTGTGGAAAGCTCATTAAAAAATGAAATAGAGGCCTTGAGCATAGTTTTGTTCTCTGTAGCAAGCTCCTTAAAAAATGAAACAACAATCTAGGGATCGACCTTGGAACCTTGAGCATAGTTCTTTTCCTGTGTCAAGCTCGTGAAAAAATGAAACAATCACCTCTCCCTTCAAGTTGAGTCTTTCGCCAGATCTCGTAGATGTCGATTCGAGTCTTTCATTAGGACTCATTTTTAACCTTCATTTCATCCACCTGTATCCTTTTTCTCCATCTAGCATAGAAATTGGTGACAACCTCAAAGTCGGTGAATGAATTGAAGCTTGGGGGGCATGTCTCTAGCCTTTGATGATCATTATGGAGTCAGGCCACCAGATTTCAAGCTGGGGGCATACCGAGCTTAGTCTTTGTTGTTTCTCGTTCTCATAAATACATGAGAATACAACCAGGTAAAATTTTATCTCTTTTTCAGACCCGTACGGATACGAACACACGAAAAAGGAACTCCCCTGGAGTCTCCTTTAAACCCTTTTCAGACTCTCTAAATATGAAAAGATTCTCAAGTGATCTTTCTTCCTTTGACACTCGTTAAAAGGTTAGAAAGGGCGTCCTTTGAGCGATAGTTTAACCCTTTTTCGGTCTCGTTGGACTACTATACGAAAAAGAAACTGAGAGAGTTCTCTTTTGAGTGTTTTTCCAAACTCTATAATCCCGAAAAACCTTCGAGTTTTTTGTCTTTGGACTCATTAAAGCACACATCGACAGACCCATATGGGACCGAAACCTTACTTCTTCTGGTTCGTTAAACAAAGGAAGAGGAACTTACCGAAGGTGATTTTTATCGAGCATGTGATACCCTCCTCGAGCTCGTTAAAACAAAAAGAGGTACTCATCTATCTGGATGGGGGAAAAAATTGAAAGGAGCAGGCCAAGCAGTCTCTTGAGAACACCATCTAGCACTTCTTAGAGTCACCCTTGAACACGACACTTTGTCATTTTCTCATATCATAATCTGATGAACCTCTGCACTGAGCCAATCCTTCGAGTTCCTTTCACTCCTTTGGGTCACCCGACGCAAGTCACAGTACCCACTGCATAGTTTTGGTCCATGTCATGTTTTGCTGTTGTGCCTCAGTGTTCAAGGGAAGTATCCACCTCGAGAGTCAACCATCCCAAATATCTTGCCTCAAAACCCGTGTCAGTCCATTTGATCTACCAATTACATCTACATGTCTATTTCGTGTCGTTGATGGGGGATACATCAAGGCCCTCCCTCGACGAGTCTATTCCTGTCGACTCCAACACATTATCCAGGAATTAGGCTTAGAAACTAGTTAGTACTTTGGGACCTGCATGCCTCAATGGAATGCCTCCTCACATTCGACAGTGGGTTTACATCATTGACCCCTGATCGAATGATTCCATGGATGTTCGACCTCAGATCATCTATTCACATTCGCTGGAATGTACTAGGGTACCTTGGGAATCATTGACATTAATGGTGATCTCCCTCGTACTTGTTAACGGTTCACACCATTGACCGGTAATCAAGTGGTTTTTGTCATGTTCGACGTCAGGACATCTATTCACATGATCAGATTCGTACCGTATTGGGATTGGTAAGAAGATCCTGGGTTGAGTGATCACTTTGATATGTGCTTTTCCCAGGTTGCGAAGGAGTTTCTCTTGAACAATGACACATATACTGTTACATAGATCCACTTTGTATTGGTCGTGGCTATGTCTTGTCATCTCATAGATCCACTGTGTATTCTTCATGGCTATGATCAGTCCAAGTCATCAGAGTATAGATCCACATTGTATCTTCGGTGGCTATACCTTTTTATCAATACAATTATGGATCCGCAGTGTATTTTATGGCGGCCATATCCTGCTAAGTCTTGATCACCCAAGCATAGGTATGCCTGCCTTGGGTTTTGAAATATGTCATGATGCTTGTTGGTTGTTTGTGTGCAACTTCTATCAGGTTCTCCGAGTCTATACCCTTGCTTGAACATCTACAAAGTATTTCAGTCATCAGTTCGCATATTCTAACTTCATACTTTGGGGGGCAATCTGTTACACATCAAAATTACTCACTTTGATAGTGTCGCAAGTGTCATCATTACAAAGGTCGAAAGTGTCGCATTTTTCTCACAAGGTCGCAAGTGTCGCATGTTTCTAACAAGTGTCACAAGTGTCAAGCAAATCATACTTCCATGATGCCTATGTCGTACCCATAACGACATGAGAAAGACACTTGAAACACCTAAAACATTTGATTTGGAAGAGGAGAAATGAGTCAGCAGGATTACAAACCTTTATCCATCTAAAAGCACCTCAAAAACTGAGTTTTTGGAGAGGAGCGCTCCCCCTTACACTATCTCGGAGTGTCGACGCTCCCCCTTACACTGTCAGGGAGTGTTATAACGCTCCCCTGGCCCTTTTGAGGAAGCGTTATAGATTTTGAGAGTGCTGGCGCCCCCTAAATATTACTAGGGAGCGCTAAAATGCTCTGATGGCCCTTTTGAGGGAGCGCTACCTATCCTGGGCAGTTGTTAAGCTATTGAGATGAATGGGGGAAGCATCTTTTCATTCTTGGAAGGTAGTTGGATTCGAGTCCCTAGTCCAGCCATGATCCTAGGGAAGATCCTCAACTGAAGGAGGAAAATCCTCAACTTCCCCAAGGATATCTCAAGTGGTTAGAGCCTATCCAAGGCTATATAAGCAAGATTTCTAATGGTGAAAGGGGAATGGAAAAATAGAGAATGTCAAACTTATGATCTCATAAGTGAGGACTGCAAATTGGAGAATGATACCAAACTTATGATCTCATAGGTGAGGGATTGGAAATGGAGAATTACACCAAACTTATGATCTCATAAGTGGTGCTGGAGCTAATTGAAAGGGAGGAAGAATTGAACATATGAGACTTATGATCTTGGAGGAAACTTACAGTCAGCCAAAGGAGAGTGATCAGTGAAGCTGCTGTTATCCAGGTTGTGGATCTTTCAGGCAAGGGTTAGACGAAGAGGACTTGACGAAGCTGTCGCAT
>ML779704.1:260565-288723 GCA_009831015.1 Picea engelmannii | reverse complement strand
TCAGGCAAGGGTTAGACGAAGAGGACTTGACGAAGCTGTCGCATTCGCATCTACGATTGTAAGTACTGTTGTCGTTATTCTCATTAATATGACCTGCTTGGCCTGTTTCTTTCTAGTTTGTGTCTGATGTTACATGAACTTATCATTAAGTGGTAGATTTTTTTTCAAGCTAATGTCAATAGAGTAGGAAGTGGTCGTATCTTGTTTTTTCCACAGACCTCAGCGAGGAGCAAAAGGATTGGAGCACAACTCGGAGCGTGCAGGGACAAACATCGATTAAAAGGTACTTCTGTTATCCTCTCTTCTCATGCATTAGTTTATATAGATTTGAAAGGAATTCAATGTCCACATTAAGCATTTTTCTGTCTAGGGTTAAGGTGAAGCCTTAGAGGTGATCTACCTGTCCGCAGGGATATTTTCCTACAACAATAATCTTCTAAGGGTGACATACTGGAAGCGGCTGTGGCCAATGAGTCAGCAAGAATATTATTTTTTCTTGGGATCACAATGATATTAAAAGCCTCAAAGTGCTCTATTAACCTATACACCTTCTACTGATAGTTCTTCAAATGAGGAGAATTGTAATGTATAGTATTTCTTACTTGTCTAACAATAATTTCAGAGTCCCCGAAAACTTTCAATTCTTTGATATCCAAATATATGGATTTCCTTAATCCTTGTACCAGAGATTCATATTCAAAAATGTTATTGGTACATTTGAATTCTAGCCTATAGGAAAAGAAATGACATTTACCAATAGGATCGACGAGGATGCATCCCACCCCAGACCCTTCTTGAGATTTAGATCCATCAAAATAGAGGGTACAAGTTTGTGAATAAGAATCGCTATTTTCGTTTTCCTTATTAGTTTCTTGCTCTCTGACCTCTTGTTTCACAGGATCTAGCACCAAGTTTTGGCAGAAAAGTGTGTCTTCTGTTGGTATTAGTGATTTCTCTTGGAAAATCAATTTGGAGTTTTGGGTAAGAGGAACATCGGATGGGAGGGGGGAAAAATTTTCGAAGTAGGATTAATAGGAATAATTGCCTAGCATGGGGAAATATGTGGAAAAGGGCTCATTAGGGGTTTCTAAGTCAGTGATTGTATGTTTTGGATATCTCTCTCTGTCGATTTTGATCATGATCTTGTATCCCTTCAGTGGTAGCCAAAGGTGTTCCCAGTCCATACTGAAGTAACCGTTTAGTTTTTTATACCAATCTCAGCTCAGTAATAACCCATATTCCTCTAGGATATCCACTACAATAATGTCGATCACTTGCACAAATGTGGGGTGCGTCGATATTTTGATCATAACGTATTTGAGTTCTCCTATGAAATTGACATGGGTCCTGTCCAGTTATATGACATGTTTATCAGTCTTGAGAGGAGTGAAATTCAATTTCTTGCAAAAAGACAAGGGCATGACGTTGGAGGATGCTCCAGAATCTACCAGACATTTTTGAAGGTTCCTATTGAAGAATTCAAATGTTAGGAGGAACGGGGGAACAAAAGGTTTTTCATTTCTATCTCTTGAATAGGTATTCACAATTGGTTTTCCCACCAGATCTGTGTGAGTCAAAGTTCTTTCTAGGAAATTGAGCGTCGTCGAGTTTTCCACAGAGTTCAAGGCCTGTAGAAGAAAGTATTTTTGTTGAGGGATCCTGCATATATCCATAACTGAAATATTGGCCTTTAGCTTCTTCAAATCTTCGACCATGTTGTAATCTAGTTTGGATGATTCCTAGGTATGTATGCTTATAGGATTTTTACCGAGAGATAAAGATGTCTTCGGATGGTTGGGATTTAACTTACCTTCCAAGGGTTGAGCAACATCGATATCTTTGGAACTGGGTGGGCCCTTACTTCATGTCTGTATCATCGAAAATTCCACTGGTTGGTCCCAAGACTCAAACAAATCATCGAAAGGAATGATCAGGTCAGGATCCCATATCAACATGGTTGTATTTCATGGTGGGTTGACTTCTTCCTAGTCAGTCATATTCATAACCAGACTGCTTGGCTGTTTGGTCAGGGAGACTTCGTCTAGAAACCTATTGGCCATCAAATTCATGGCATGTACCCATTGAGGGAAGTCTCTTTCAGAGGGGTTTTCCTGATGATAAGTACAGAAAGAATCAGACGCGACATTCCCTAGATCAATATTTAAGTTAGCGAGGGGAGGTTCAATTTATTTGAAAGGTGTGTTTCTTTTAAAGAAAGGATTATAGGGCCTTTGGCCTTGGTTTCCCTCCCCTGCATTTCTCTTCATGTCTATTATTTTGTTTGATAATTTCTTAACCATGCATTGTAGATCTTCTATATCACCATTACCTTTGTCGGGAGTTTGTTCAACCGATTTTCTGGGAGGTCTAGTCAAAAGGAGTCCTCTCCCGGGAGTGGGGTGGTTTTATTTTTTCACTAAGGAAACTTGGCCCTCTTTACATCCTCTCATCTGGAATTCTATTGTATTGGCCTCCTCAAAATTTTCCACCAGGGTTTTCTTAGTGACTCTTTTTACAAACATAGAAATAGAATCTGGGAGCACGTTGGCATAAACCTCGATTTGTAACTCTTGAGTTGGTTTTGCCACATGATGAAATTTATTTAATATGGTCATGAATCTCTAGTTGAAATATTTGACCCTCTCTTTAGGACTCATGGTGATTGTGAACAACTCAACCATCAGGGATCCTATAGTAGTTTCCTCTGCAAATTTATCTAGAAAATATTTCTGGAACTTAGTCCAGCTGGTTATCGATCTTACTGGTATGTTGAAATTTACCATGTGGAAGATGAATTTTCAAATGTGTAGCGGAAGAGTCTGCAGAATACATCTTCATGTTGAACGTTTATAATTCTGATCACGAGTATGAACTTCTTAATATGATCTTCAGGTAATCCTGAAGTTTCAGGGTCGTACTTAGGAAGCAGTTTTTTCGGATGATGGGGAAGATTATGTATTCGTTCGAGGATGGTCACGATGTCTCCATCCAACCGGGGATGATTGTTCTGAAGTGGTATTTCTATTTCTTCTTCATGGTTATTATTACCCTCCATATCTTCAGAATCCAAGCTGAACTCTTCTTCTTCTGAAAAGTCGTTTGGATCGGAGACGTTGGTGGTTGGCGTTTTGGGTATCAGATTGAGAGGTTATTGGATTTCGATAATTGTGAAATCTATTAAGTCTTCTACGGAGTGCAAAAAAACCTCGTAAGGAGTGCTAACCGCTGGTATGCTTTGTTTCTTTCTTCAAGGAAGGATTGGAGCTAAGGACAACACACCGATCTGTCGGGCATAGGCTCTAGTGATTCTCCTGAATTGATTCAGTTCCTAGTGAGGAAGGGCATAAGGTATTTCAGGGTGAAAAGGTTCTTCCTCGGGATGGGGTGAGTTATCCATTTCAGGGATACTCAACATGTGTGGGTTGTCCTGTGAAGGACTATCCATGCATGTGGGATCTTACGAATATGTAGGTTGTTTCAAATGATAGATAAAATATATATGCAACCATTCATTCTCAGGCCCTCCTTCTAGCGCCATTTTTGTTGATGGGTCCTAAATCCCTTGACTCAATAGTAGGAACCAAACCCGTGATCGAGGCCCAATTAGAGTCTGCAATGTTTAAAATGGAATGGTTCTCCACATATTACAATCCGACTAATTTATCGATGGGATTTTGTGTTTTCTTGTGAAGGCTCTTCCTTCAGTTAAGACTGTTTTCTTCCGTATTTTCTCTTGGGTGGGGATGATATGAGAGATGCAAGACAATATAAACCAACTTGACAAACAACAGGACTAAGTTTTAATTACTGGGGAAGAGGTTAAGCTTGGGATAACCCGCTACTCAACATGAATACAATTACTCTATACCACATGCCTAATACTAATACATTAACCATGTGAGCATCCAATTACTGTATGAGAAACTAACTGTCAGAAATAAAGAACATATGTAATAAGATAATGGAAAGAAAAATAATTCATCTACCATAACCATGCATTACCTAATAACACAACGATTTACTTCATCATTAAAGCAAAGAACATCAAAACATTGCACGAGATAACTTGACAACATAATTAATTTCTCCTACTCATTACTGCATCATTCATGAAACATGATAGGAAGTAGTTCTTCTCCAAGTCCAATCACATGCATATGATGAAAATAGTTTGTCTTTGGTCCATAAGGACTTCTCAATTCATAGCAGTCTCAAAATAATTCTTAACAACCAAAAAGAAAGAGTTCTTACAACAACCATCAACCATTTGCTAACTGGCCAATGTTCTTATTTATAACATAAAGTTTTAACTGAAACTAATGGCTAAGTGCATTTTAAACAAAAACAAAAATTGCCACGTGGTGTTATCTTCTAATAGCTTCTTTAACAATTGTCCTAAGATACTTCTTGGAAAGGGTGACTTCTCTCATATTCAGTCCAGCTGACAAACAATTGTTCACAAGTTTGGGCCCATGGAAATCTATGTCATTCCATCAGGGCTCCATATATTCCCCTGATGTCCACTGCATGCTCTAGGTACTTTACTAAACTAGATTTCATCTTTTGTAGCATGGTTCGGGCTCTGATCATATGTTCTGCGAATTGTTGTACTTGCCCAGGCTTCACATCGGCTATTTTTGTGAACTCTTCGATTCATAGCGCATCTTGTTCGACATGTAGGTTGAACACGTCACTCAGGTCAATGAAATTATCGGTGGTGCTGAAATCGGGGAGCTCGATGTCCTTTATTTCTCTTTCAATTCTACTTTGGTGTTTCTTTCAGGTTCATCGACAAGATCACAGAGAAAGTTTTATTTGGTAATCAGGAATCTTTCCTGCAATTGAGGTTGATATAGTTTAGTGATCAAGAAATATGATATAAGGTACCAACAAACATAATGGACCAGTACATATCTATGGAGCTCGTTAGTCTCAATTGTTTAGTACTTATGTGATCCCAATTGCTCCTTTGTATGACTTGAGATGTATTTTATCCATGAAACCGCTCCTCTTTAGTTTAAATGATTCACATCAGCATGCCATAGCATGGAAAATTGAGTACAGAGGATATGAGTGTCAGAACCGTCATAGTAGCCACTTGACCTTTGGGGCTAGGAAAAGATGCCAGAGTTGAATGTGCACTTGTATGCTCCCAGAAGGTCAGATATCGTAGTAAGGAAGCCATTGAATGCCTCCATAATCCGTATTACCAAGTGTGTCAACTATCATTTGTCAATAATGGAAGTTGGGGAGTTTAAAGAGATTGGAATGATTGTACTACACATTCTCTACAGCTCCGATCAACGACGCTTTATGTGTTATGGATTACATCCACTGAGAAGCTGTGACGCATTAAGTCTTTGAGTCATATCGTCATGAAGCGTGAGTGTTCTTTTGGCACGCTCTGGTTTGATCTTTTGTTTGGCTTTAAATTCTAGGAATTATGTGGGGAATTCCACGCATAAGTCGATTTTATACCTCTGTGATGCTGATCTTTTGCATTTATTCAAGCGAAACTTAGTGTAGTGGTCCTTTATCACCTGTGGACATCCAAGCCACCACGTTGTTGCATTATGGGATCTTCTCCTAACAAGGGAAGAGGTTTGCAAGGTAGCTAGAGTGCTAGGTCCAAGCCCCAACGTCCCTGGGATTTATTCTTATTGGCTTTCAATGTCCTTGAAGCTTCGACAAGAGTTACAAGCTTTAGTTCAAAGAGGGTGTTGGTGCCTCTAGTGAAATTTGGGGTGGATAGAAGTACGCCTGAAGGAGGTATGTTGGAGACCACGTCCCCATAGAAGAAGACACCACGAAGAAGAGGGAGGCTTAGGAAAGATATGGGAAAAAAGGAGGAAGACCGCCCCCCAGCTCAGTTGAGTGTACATCCCGCCGCTGAGGGGTCTATAAATCTTACTAACTAGTCAGGGCCTGTGGGGACTACCAGTAAAGGAAGTGGGGGATGAAATGGGAGGGAAAAAGCACTAGGTCCTCCCATTAAGAGTTCCATCTAGAAATTAGAGAAGGCCCAACTTGCCATAGTGAAACTCTACCAAGAAAATAGAGAGTTGTGACGTCAATTGGCGGCGAAGAACCAAGAGGTATCAGTGTCCAGGGTAGAATATGAAGCATGGTTTGTCTCCAAAGACATCTTCAAGAAGCTCAAGACACAATTGTGCAGTTGTGCGAGGTGCAGAGGATGGAAATGAAAGAGGAAAATGAAACGTTACAAGGTGTGAGAAGTAGTCCAGGAGAGGGTGCGCGTATAGGAGATGCATAATGGGTGAGCCTTTGCTTTGCGTTCCCCAAAGTGACTCTTAACATTTCTTCTCTTTTGTCGTAATGGTTTTGTATTCTCACTTCGACTGGGCCAGTCAGTAAAGACATCGACGATCTCTATTTGTATTTGGCCCAAGTTTAGCGGGAAAATGTTTCTAATTTTATGAAAGTTTGAAGCATATTGAATGTATCCCGTTCCCTTTTGGATGTAGATTAACTATGTTATTTATCTGAGTTTTTCTGTGCAAATTATGGGATTTTATAATTGTTATTATTGCATTGTAAATTTGTTGATATGTGCTCTCTAAAATTTCTGATATCGATTGACGTTGACGTGGCTTATTAAGCCCGGGTTACCTAAAGTATTTGAACATAAAATTTAGCATTCGGATGGTGGGTAAGGATTGCACTTAGGGGATCTACTCACATCGAAAGCACTAATTAAAAAAATGATTTTGTGACTACCTATACTTGGGTGGCGTCGGGGATTGGTAATTTAAAATGTAAAATTTAATGTGTATTTTATTTTGTAACCCCCTACACCGAAATCACGTCGGGTGTCAGTAGTCGGTTATACTGCTCTTTTCTTTGCATGACACTTACCATTTCATTTTCCCACTGAAACCAAATAGGTCGGTCTTTGGTGATACCCCTGTCGATGTTCAATCATAAAAAGAAAGACTTTCATCCGCCGACGTCGATGAGGATCGGTGTTCGACTGTTTTAAACTTCTCAAACGTTTTTCATCACCTTTAACATTTACCGATGCCAAATTCCTAAGCGTGTTGGGGTAATATTTAGTGTGTTGATTCCTTAAGTATCTTGTTAAGGACCCTTCAATATTTAATATGATTCTTTGTTGTATGTTCACGCAAAATTTAGAAAATTCAAACATGAAACATAAAAAATAAGTGTAGGTATCAGTTTCATACTGAAGTCAAAACAGATAGTGCAAAGGATCAAGTGGTACCCAAAAAGTAAAAATTGAACATAGACTTTTAGGGTGTGTTGAGTGCTCAACAGGTCGTATTTATAATACTTTGGTTGTTGTGAATTTGTAAACGCGAACTCACGTTTGTTCTGGTGCTTAAATTTCTTCTTGATTTTAACAACATATTGATAAGAAACACTGACTGATGAGATGTCCATAAAATCTATTTCAGTTTGGATGAATCTGTGTAGAGCCCCATGGTATTTTAGAACCAAATTTCATTCAGAGTATTTTATTCCCAACTTTGTGTGTAAGGTATGGAAGGTATTGGTGAACTCTTGAACTTCTTGGCCCCTCTCTTGCCGCAGTGTGGTCCATCTCATGTACTGGTCCTCATAGTTTCCAACAGGGTAATATTGTTCCTTTACTGCATCCACAAAAAATTCCCATGTGGGCTTGACCCCATATATTCTAGACTCCTATGTGGAAATCTTCTCTCAATAATTTTCCCACCAATATTTTACATGGGGGAGAGACTTAAGGAGTGCGAAGTTTATCTTTTCCCCATCTAATAAATTATGAACAAAGAAATAACCTTCTATTAGATTTAACCAATTTTCGAGGGCATCCACATCTATATGTCCTTCAAATATGGAAATATCAAAATTAACTTGTACCTTGAAAGGAAAGGTTCCTCCAAAGTGGCTGCTTTATGAATATGTACATGTTGTTATCGACAGGAATTGAAGGACATGGGAATAATTCTCCACCATTTCGTCCCTTTGTCGCATGAGAGCTTGCTCAAGCAACAAATTAATAGAATCATCTACTCTGTCAATTTTCTTTTCTTCCACCATGCAGGGTTTCTTGGGTGTGCAAGAGGGATTTTATTAAAGAGAGACAAGTTTGAGACCCAACTTGCTATACTTGGACCTTGTCGAGGACATGCACTGAAAAAAGATCAAGAGAAACATGCTCTGATACCACTAATCTAGATTTTTTTGGCATAAAATTAGAGTGGAGATATAATAAAGAAATGTACAGAGATATCTTAGATATCCAATAATATAACAAAAATGTATCAAAGATGCAACCATAGACATAGAGATACAATAATACACAATTTTCTATTGATGAGCGAAAATGTACAAAGACTGTAAAAATACAGAGTGAAATATTCACTAGAATGGTGGCACCTTATCTCTGAGAAGAGATGTGTCTGCTACTCGCATTCCCAAGAATATGGTTTACAATGAGCCTCTAAAGGCATTTTTAACATAAAGGAAATCCAAAACCCTAACCCCTGAAGATGAAAAGAAAACATTTTTGTGGACACCATTTTGGGTAGTTTGGTGTATCAACTTCCCGAGGGTGCAACTTTGGCATATGATATTTGTTTGGGGAACACACGATAGCTCATTGGAAAGGTCTATCCAAGGAATACAATTTTTTCCATCAAACTCTAACTTTGTCTATAGTTTGACTGTGGTGAGCTCTAAAATCGTTGTTTAGGGCCTCAAAACGGCCCCAAAAGTTTGGAACTCGAAAAGATAGAAACAAAATTGCCAAACCGAAACTACTAAAATGAGCTAATTGGAATAGGTGGGTGAGCATCAATATCCACCTGGATCAATGTGGAAAGAAAGAGATATGCAAAAAAAGAAGTAAAAGAATCATGCATAAAAAGAAGGAAAATAAACATGCAGGAGGATAAGAAACGTGGCACGCTGGAAGACAAGCCTAACTGTGATAGGGTTAGGGTTTTTGATAAGGATTGTAACAATTATAAGCCTATAAAATAGTATAAATAAGGGCCTAGGAGGTCCAGGAGGGGGGATTCCAGCTAAGGATAAAGAGGTGTGTGTGAGTGAGATACAGAGATATCATATCATGATATAGAGAGTTGATTATTATGAATTTTGTAAGTTGGCAATGATAATAAGCTTTGTAGAATAATCGAATAAGGTAGTATTTGAGGGTTAGGTCATAGGCTAAGGAGCCTTGTGTGATATATTCCACCTCAGAAAGGGTTCTTACCCTCAATATTGATTGTATTATTGAATATGTAATGTGTGCAGTGCAAGATTTTGCAGCAAAATAAATAAAAGAGTAGAGAACTAAGATCTTTGTGGATGTATCCCCAGGGGGGTGAACCATGGTAAACCTTGTATTATGTGTGATTGTAAATGAATGATTTACTTTCTATTGATCTTTAGCTTATGATTGAATGGTTAAACTAGATATATCAACATGCATGCATAGGTTTGAAGATTAATAAATTATAGAATTAATTGAATGGTTAACAAGGATAATGCATAAGGAAGAAAGAACAAAATCCCATATCCCCACTCACTCCTAGACTACAAACACTTGAGTATTCCAGTCACCCATAAAATATATCTCGGGTGAGATTTCCCTGTGCACCCTAAGCACAACATTGCCTTTTGGTTTACTAGGAGGGCCGACAATTTTGAGGGTTTTGTTTGAAACTTGTTGAGATCTAAACCTGGGTCAGCCCAAGAAGAAGTAAGAGATAAATAACCAACAGTTGGCTTGGAAAGAGGAAGATGAACTTCATATGCACTTGAATATGAAGCTGACTCACTGATATGATCTTGCACTGGTTGTTGATCTAGATCATCACCATCATATTATTCGAAAAGAGGGTTCATCTAAAGAAGAACAAGTTTAGAATGTCAAATATTCTTTCGTTCAAGTTCATCATGAATTAGTCGAGTTTGAGTTTGAAGCAGTTTTACTTTGGCTTATGAAAATTGCAAACAAGTTAGAACATATTGTACAATTTTTTAATCAGTTGAGAATGGATTGTCCACAAAAGAGAGTATTAGAGTGTTTAATAACTATCATAATTCAACATTTCAAGCCATTTAGCAGCCAAAATCCACAATGAAAACTTAGCAATTAAGGATGTCAACTTCTACCGAAAATGCACCTGTTTATAATGTAATTCAACTTAATTTAAAAAAGAGAAATTAAAATTACAAAATATTTATTGCCATTGATGGGTGTCTTGTGTCCACGTACTTATGGTCACTAGAAATCTCACATCTACCTTTTTGTGTGTTTTACGAGATAAAGCTCTCTATGGCTAGGGTAAACTAGAACAAACAGAAATGACTACAGAAATCAACTCTATTCTCAAGTATGATATGTCAACAAATATGCTAGCAAGACAAGATAACATGCCTACCTCATCTAGATGTTCAATGAACTCCACCATTGAGCACTTGACCCAAAGAAATATACCTGCAACTAGTCATCAACAACCATGAAAAACAAGAATATGGTGATAATAAATGATGTTAGCACATTCAATAGCATAATCCATTAATAAACATGACAAATACGCCAATGGAATAGTAATTCACAAATTTGAAAGATATCAATTGGACAGGAAAAGAGTATTTCTATTAATAAATGATCAGCAAAAGTGAAAATGTTACAGACTTTCATGTCGGCATAGTTCGGAACCAAGAAACTAAGTTCCTTCCAGTTGGGCATCAACCACTTCAATCCTCGACCAAAGGAAATCTCATAGAAGAGAGACAATAAATTTCTGAATCAATAAGGGAAGAGCTTGGGGGTTGAACACTGTGTTCAGACTTAAAGGAAAAAGGGATGCAGACTCAATATGAAGTAAATAATTTCTCCAGAGTAACTTTGCTCTCAAAGTTGAATTCTTTCTCTTCTTTTCCATAGTTCAGAATTGGCCCATTTATAGCCTTCAAATGGAACTGAAGGGCTGAGTCAGAACGTTTCCAGTATATGGAAGGCCAAGGATCATAGATTTCATGTCGTGACATGGAAACCCAAAACAAATTTTCATTTTTGGGAACAAATCCGGATGTACGGGATATGTAGCGGTGCAGTCTGTGTGTACGCATGCTGTATAGTAGGCAAGGTGCATACATGTGGAAAAATATGTATTTTTATCTCTGGGATTTTACAAAAAAGGATGATAAGTTTGCATAGGGAATTGGGAAAGGGCCTTCTATGCAAGATTGCATAGGGTGAGGCAAATCTTGCTATAATATATGCCCCCTAATGTGTGAGGTCAGAGGAGTATCTGTGATGGAAAAAGTACATTATAAACAACCCAGAAGTGGAGTGATGGGGAACCAACTGAAAGAACTAGTTGCTCATGAAATTATGTACTGACTTAGCATACATGTCTTCCAATAGAATTACATTGAATATCCATGTGAAAATATACCAAACAACTATCTGTGGCCATGAATAGGAAAATAAAAATGCAGTTACATGCCAAAGGTTGTCATAGTCAGGGATAAGGCCCAGTCGAACCATTCTCAAAACCAATCTGAAGATATCTGTATAGAATGGAGTACAATATGATCTCCCATGATCATTGAAGTCATATAGGTATTGGTCCAATGAAAAGGAAGAAACAACTTAGGAAAGTTGCAGCCACATACTGATGTATTCAAGTCTTCTACACAATCTTCCAAGGGTGCAAGTCTACATCATGTGAATAAAAGAGTTGAGGTTGAACACAATGAGACATCATTTGATTATCGGTCATTGAGGTATACTATTAACAAACACAATAAAACCTATTGATAATGAAAGTAGGTATTAAGGAACCGAGTACATTCTTACAAGTGTTAATAAAGGAGTCAGTGTTGAACAATTGAAGAATCCATCGATTAGGAGACATTGATGTATTCCCAACTATCAATGGTAAGAGAACCTGCCACTAATGACTGCAAGAGTCAAGGTACTCATAAGACTCTAGGTCCCGTTTCCATAATACATCAGATGAATTCGATGGAAGGAGACCCATTGAAAGGAGAGATTTAAGGCATCTCTCATCATTCAACATGAGGTATAAAGCACGAGCTTCATGATTTGGAGGAAATCAGAAGAAGAACATGTTCACGAACGAACGAGCTTGTGCATCTTTTGCGTGTGCCAAGTTCAAGTGGTACACAAAAAATACCCTCTGAATAGAAGCCAATGAGGAAAACTGCTGACAAAGGTGAGGAAAAAACCAATAAGGCTAATGACATCCAAGACACTACACAAATCCCAATGTGTGAATAGATGTCTTGCCGTCGAACACAAGGGAAACCACCCAGTCAACAACCAATGATTAAATGTCGAATGTTGGGTTCAAGGTTACCTACCAATGATGAAAGTAGGATCAGGGTGCATGATAGGACTACAATATCACGTGACTCTGAGAAAAAATGAGGGTATGGCCAACATGAAAAGTCAGGAGTTCTAAGAAATGGCCGAAACAATTTGATAGACTTCCTTTGAACAAGATCATGACACACATGGAAGAATCTGGTGGCATAGACTCAATGATGAAACCATGAGATTCAAGAGGCATCAATGAAATTCTCTATAGCATCTGGAAGAGTAACCAATCGACAGAGAAGACCCTGTAATGAGCTTAGCTTCCTAAGTCCATGCAAATCCCAAAATTATAATGATAAATGGACTCAAAAACTTCGTGCTTTGTTCAAAGGTGACACGACTACTTCCAATATAAGATGATACTCCCTTCCCACCCATATTTGTTTTTTTCACAGACAAATGAATTCTATGATAAAGAGGAGGAAACGAGTGTCACAAGTAGGAAAAACTAGTTCCAACAGTGGAACATACCTATGCTGAATGCAAGAGGAGATGGAAACTCAGGGGAATTCTCCCTCCTAGGTATAGGGTGTCAAATTGCGAAGGATATAAACAAGACTCTTTTTGGTTGAGGATGCAAAAATTGTTGAGGCAAATGGTTTATAAGGCAAAGAGAGAACCGACTAAAGGATCAATACTGCAAGCAAGGGAATGAGATGCAATCACAACTTAACACCAGAAAATGTCCTTTTTCATGACATTTAGTCTACTTAGTGTGAAAAAGGGATAAACTTGTGCCAAATAGATGTCCTTTCATATCCAATTTACGAGTGTGAAAGAGACAAGTTCACTCGACAATATTTTAGCTTTTTGAAGACGAGTTGGAAAATAGCTTAAATTAAACTCAGTTGGGAGTCCTCTAGGTATAAGGAATCATGTCTATGAGTGAGAAACGTGGCTTAGCATAAAGTCATGTATTAAATATAAGTGACTCCCAATCCTATGGAAAAAATCTCTACATGGGCACCAAATGAAGCAAATGATCTAACTAGGGCACCCATGTTTGGTAAGTCTCTACCACTTGATAACGACACCACTTATAGCAGATCGAAGGTTCTATGTCGCAACAAATGGGTTTGTACCTAAGGCATAAAAAGTGACATTTATAGGACAATGCACAAATGCATGATGGAATGGATGCCTATCCTATATGATGGGTAGTGAAAATACCTTCCTGTGGTGAAAAACGACCAACATAACATTGAAATCTGCAAGAATCCCTTGTGAAAACTACAAAAACAAACTCAATCCACCTCTGTATTAGTCCATTAGGAGGAAAAATGACTCAAAACTATAGAAGTCGGGTAAAAACTGTTATAAATAGTAACAAAAGAAAAAATTACTTTGTCATTTTGAGTTTTTACCCAAATAGTGAAAATTGGACCAAATTAACTTTGATCTTCAACTGGTGATTGCAGGAGCGTTAGGCGACGAAATCAAAAACTGTATGGACCAGGTAATTCCTCTTCCCCTCCTCTTCATTTCTAGTGGATTAAATTTTTAAATTAGGTTTCAAATTTTGAGTAAGTTAGGGCACAAATTGGGTAACTCGGTGTACGCGAGCTACCATTTATCGGGTCGTGTATATGTGGGGTTATACACGACTATGAAAACTAAAAGGAATGTATACCCATCCCTATACATGACTGTAAATGAAGCATCTCACATACAAGTTCGTAATCAATAACTTATATGGTTTATAACTCAATTTTTTACTTTTATCTGGCATGATGGTGCTAGAATAGAGGGAGAGGGAGCACAAGGAGGTAGATGCTGCTATGGACAGAGATCCGGGGGCCCAAATGGCCTTGAAAATATGTGGCTTATATAAATTTTGGGAACTCAAATGGATGAGGACCCAGGTGAGGTTGCTTGAGATGCTTGTGGGTTACTTTCACTCTGATAGTGAAAGCTTCAACCTTGATGGGAAACCATTGAGGATTGAAGTAGAGGATATCTACTTTTTGACTGGATTATCACGTCGGGGAGAGGTCGTCAACCTAAAATCACGGGGAGCAGGGAGAGGAATGAAAATAGAGGAGTACATAGATTCTCACTATGTAGCAATGGCTCCGAAGGTCAGGAGTCAACTCCCCATCTGAGCGATAAACTATCTCAGCCTCAAGATTGTTGTCCTCGTTTTGACAAGGATCATAAGATTGGCTTCGATGCACCAGGCATCAAGGCTTCTCATGTTCTATGTTGTATATGTTGTAGAGTGCTTGATACCCACAACATATGATTGGTGTACCTCATTACTAGATAATATGAATATCCAATTAATAGAGTGTAAACAGGGTAGCAAGAGGAACTTCAGGTTTGCCTCTATCCTATGTAGTTTTTTATTCGAGCGAGTTCCAGGTTTGGGACCTAGAGTCAAGATTATTCTGAGAGGACCTCATGATCCAGCCATGGCATGGTGGACTGAGGTAATGAGACGAAAGGGGGGAGTTAGGGTGCCCAAACCCTACAACGAGGATTTCTTCTACGGGTGGAAGTGAAAGTTCGTTGCTCTAGATGAATATCCCTATGAAGGGATTGAATTTAGAAGGGACCCTGACATGCCACTCCCACCAGGGGCCACCTACGGGGACATAGGTATGTCAAATGTTTTTAAATATTTCTTTTTTTTTTATATTTTTGTATAGTAGAACAAAAATATTTTTGGATGATGCTTAAGTACTAACTAGACACTTGTGTGACGCAGACGTGGGTCTGAGACGACCAAACCAGGTTCCCTGACATCATCGGAGCCACCGAGGAGATGAGGCAGTGGGACAAGAATATTAGAGAGCCCTTCAAAACGTGCAGGGAAACCTGTCTCGTTTGAATCATAGGATTCTAATGGTTCAAGTAGAGGATCTACTAGGAGCCATGCAACGCAAGTGGTTGGTTTTCCCAGAGCTTGGGTGTGACTCTTTCGGCATCTCACAAATGTCGTAGTTTGTTACCATGAAACACATTTGGTGCCAAAGGCATAGATGTCGTGGATATTGTAGTATCGACTGTATATGTGTATTGAGGGTGTTAGCCCCAATTTTATACTATAAACACCATATTTTGTGATATATATATAAAACAGGCATCTTAGGCTTTACTTATATTACAATGTGTATTTTGATGAGATGGTTTTCTTTGCTTTAGTTATGTGAAAAATTCCAATCTAAAAATAAATTAGCATAAGCATAGGATACATAATTAGAACTCCTAGGAATGTGATAATAAGTAATAAAATCCAACTGTCGTTCTAAAATACGTACCCGTAGTAATCGTCAGAGTAAAGCAGGATCACGCATGCGGTAACTGTTACACATGAAATTTTCACACCTAGGTACCTCTCCCTAAGTGTCGTAAGTGTCAATAAGTGTCCCATACACCTTGACACCATGGAATAACCTATGTCACAATCCCTAGTCAATGTGGAGGAGGGATATATTACATGAAGGCCAAAATACCAAGTGCACATGAATTATTATTAATACTCATGAAAAAGAAATTAATTAAGTGTGAGAATCCACCTCACATTTGGTTTCCTATTTTTTAGGGAAGGTGGAGGATCTCATGGATGGTTGAAATATTTCCTCAAAATCCTTGAGATATATTTCCTCCCTAAAATCCTTAAGAAATATTTTCTCCCTAAATATCTTAGAGATCCCTTCTTTAGTGGATTTGATGAGAGATCATCTCCATGGTGGTTAAGCCTCCAAATCCTATATAATGAGGAATTTACATGGATGAAGGGGCATGGAGAAGTTTATAGATACCAAACTTATGATCTCATAAGGAAGGAATCAAACTGGAGGTATCAAACTTATGGTCTTGGGAGCTTTGTGCAAGGGTTAAACGAGGAGGACTTGGGGAGGTTGTTGCGACTTCATCAATGGTTTGTAAGTATCTCTTTTGAGTTCTCATTAATACATGTGCTTGTCCTATTTTGTTCAATTTTTTGTACATTTTCATGGACTTGTGTCTTTGGACGAATCTAGTTTTAAATTAATCATGTTAGAATAGGAAGTATGCTTTGTCTTCGTGGTTTATTGGATTGCAGGACTTGTTGAAAGGATTGGGGATCAAAACTCAAATTGGACTGAGCGAGGATAAATGTTGTAAAAAGGAACTCATACTCTCTTCCTCTTCTCTATTGAATAGTTTAGCTATGTTTAAAACAATGTCATTGATCAAAGTTAGCACTTTTCTATCTTGGTCATAGGGGTCTAAGATCCAAGAGGGAATTCAACTGTCCGTAGAGGAATTTTTGTACAACACAAATTGACGATTCCACTAGGATCCACTATGTATTTCTCATTTCTAAGATCATTTCATGTCACAGAAGTATAGATCAAAATTGTATCTTTAGTGGCTATTCCCTTAAGGAACCAAGCCGCCAAGTACATCAGATGTTGGATCCAAGAAACCAACTACTATTAATCATACTGGGAATGTTGGTGAGGTCGATAAGACTACAACAAAGAATACGAAACCCAAATTCCCTTGCAGTATTTGTAAGGGTGAACACTTTCTGAGGGATTTCCCTGGTCTTCCCAAGGTCTTAGGAGTGTGTTCCTCCATGCCATCGGCCCTTGCTATACATGCTGGTGATGCCTCGTCAACTAGTGATGTTAAGGTTGGTAAGAAGAAGAGAATTATCAAGTTTCCTTTCATGTTATGTGAAGGTGAGCATTAATCTCACCTTTGTCCTCATATGGACGAGGCTTCTTCTCTTTTGGAAAATATTCAACTTCCAATTGGTTATCGTAATATTTCTCCCAATCCATTGTTAGTTGATGGACTAGTCAATCCGGTTCCATCCCCAGTCAGTATGGTTGATCAGGTGGTCAATCTAGTTTTATCCTTGGTTGAAACACTAACCAAAGTGGTTGATCTAGTTCTGTGATCATTCATCCCCACTCTTCATCTAAAGAGTGAAGCCAAAGTGGTCAATCTAGTTCCATCAATCGATCCCACTCCTCCTCTGAAGAGTTCCAAAGTGGTTGATCTGGTTCCGTCATTGGTCGATCCCACTCCTCCCTTGAGGAGTGCCAAAGTGGTCGATCCAGTTCCACCATCAATTGATCCTACTCCTCCCTTAAGGAGTGCCAAAGTGGTCGATCCAGTTCCATCGATCGATCCCACTCCTCCTATGAAGAGTGCCAAAGTGGTCGATTCGGTTCCTCCATCCGTTGACCCCATTCTCCCCTTGGAGAATAAAATCCAAGTGTTCGATCTGATCCCATCATCGATTGATCCTACTCTCGATATATAGAGTAAACCTGATACTACCCATGTTTTTCTCGTCGATACAAAAAATACCATGCTAGGGGGCATTCCTCCTTCTCCCGAGAAACTCCCCCCCCAAGTAATGAGGCCTTCATTTTTGATTGGGGTGCCCGAACTGAACCTCGTCTTCCCTCTCACATTATTTTCAATATTACAATATAGGTTTGTGTCCGAGCTATTCCTCATACACTGATATATGAAGGTGCATCCATTAGTATTTTATCCTCTATTGCTTGTAAATCTTTCGGTTATCCTCAACTTGTACCAGTTACGTAGAATCTATTAGCTTTTAATAGAAGAACCAGTCACCCTTTAGGAGTCCTTCCTCATTTTCCCATAACTTTGGGAGGGAAAACTATATTTATTGATGTTATGGTAGTCCAAGACCCCTTGGATTTTGATTTACTCCTTAGGCGAGATTATGTCTATTCCATGAAAGCTATTTTGTCCAATATTTTTCGTGTGATATCTTTCGCTCATGATGGAAGAATTGTGGCTATTGATAATATTTCATTCTTTGTTCCTGACTTGATTACCAACCCAATGACCTCCCTAAATGGTTCTTATATGCAGAGGATATCTCCCCCACCACAGGTCAATTATGTGGCGTTATATCCCATGCCTTCAACTACCGATGAATATGATCCTGTCACTGTAAGCTCAACGTCTTATGACTTAGATCTGGTAGTTGACATGGTGATCTCTTTGATAGGGATAGTAGAGAATGATCTCCTTACCCTTGTCGCAACCCTTGACATGTGTTCCTTCCATAGTATTGTTATTCTGTACAATGAAGATATCTTGGAAGCCATGACCGAGTTTTGTCCCTTGACCTAGTTTCCTTCCAGAGCATTATCCTCTTGGAATCCTTGATTAAGTAGAGCCAATGAGCATAGTTTTCCTCTCTGTAGCAAGCTCATTAAAAAATCAAATAGAAATCTAGAGATTGAACTTGGAACCACGAGCATGGTTTTTCTTCTCTGTGGCAAGCTCGTTAAAAAATGAAACAGAGGTCTTGAGCATAGTTTTCCTCTCTTTCGCAAGCTCGTTAAAAAATGAAACAATAATCTGGGGATTGAACCCAGAGCCATGAGCATAGTTATTTTCCCCTGTCAATCTCGTTAAAACATGAAATAGTCACCTCTCCCATCGAGTCAAGTCTTTATATAGATCTCATATATGTCAATTTGAGTCTTTCATTAGGTCTCATATTTGAACCTTCATTTCATCCACCTATATCCTTTTTCTCCATCTAGTACAGAAATTGGTGACAACCTCAAAGTCAGTGAATGAATTGAATCTTGAGGGGGGCATGTCTCTAGCCTTTGATTATCATTCTGGAGTTAAGCCACTAGATTTTCAAGATGGGGACAGAGTACCAACCATCCATGGGTATCCCAACCTTTGGAAATTACGTTAGGAATTTACAAGAATAGTTTAGTTTTGTTTCAAGCTCATGTAAAAATGAAACCAATGCCAAGCTTAGTCTTTGTTCTTTCTCACGCTCAAAAAAACATGAGAATGTAATCGAGTAGAATTTTATAATGATTTTGGACTTGTAAAGGTTATAAGAAAAAGGAACCCCTTGGAGTCTCCTTTAAGCTCTTTTCAGACTCTCTAAACATGAAAATATTTTCGAGTGATCCTGCTTCCTTTCACACTCGTTTAAAAGGTTTTGAAAGGGCATCTCCTGATTAGCTGTTTATCTCTTTTTCGAACTTCGGAGGATAGTATTACTAAAAATGACAACCCTTGAGTCATATTTAAGTTATTTTCAAACTCTCTAAACATGAAAAATCACCGAGTTTTCCTTCTCTGGACTCATTAAAAATTACACATTGAAGGACCCATATGGGACTGAACCCTTACTTCTTTTGGTTCGTTAAACAAAAGAAGAGGAACTTACCGAAGGTGAGATATATCAAGCATGTGTTATCCTCCTCGAGCTTGTAAAAAAAAAAGAGGTACTCGTCTATCTGGATGGGGGAAAAATTGAAGGAAGCAAGCCAAGCCATTTTTTGGGAACATCACAGGTCACTCTTTCATTGCCCTTGAAAACAACATATTGTCTTCACATACATTTTCAACTTGCTGAACCTCTACACTGAACTAATCCTCAGAGTTTATCTTCTCCTTTGGGTCACCCGACGAAAGTCATTGTATCAACTACATCATGTTTTGGTCCATGTCATGTTTCTACCATTTGTGCCTCAGTGTTCAAGGGAAGTATCCACCTCAAGAGTCAACCATCACAAATTTTTCATTTCAATATCTGTGTCAGTCCATATGTATTTGATTCACCATCTTACATCTCTATGTCAGTTTCGTGTCGTTGATGGGGGATACATCAAGGCCCTCCTTCAACTAGTCTTTTCTTGTAGACTTCAACACATTATCCATGACTTAGACTTAGAAACTAGTTAGTACCTTGGGACCTGCATGCCTTAATGGAAGGCCTCCTCACTTTTGAAAATGGGTTTACATCATTGAACTTTGATCGGAGGATTCCATGAATGTTCGACTTCAACACATCTATTCACATTCGTTGGATTGTACTAAAGTACCTTGGGATTCATTGACATCATTGGTGATTTCCATCACACTTGTTAATGATTTACCTCAATGACCGATAATCAAGTGGTTTCTCCCATGTTCGACATAAAAAAATCTATTCACATGGCTAGATTCGTATCGCATCAGGATTGGGAAGAAGACCCTGGGTTGAGTGTTCTCTCTGATATCTACTTTACCCAGGCTGCAAAAGGAGATCATATGAGTACATTGATATATATACTGTCACATAGATCCACTTTGTATTGGTTCATGGATATATTTTGTCATATCGCAGATGCACTGTTTATTTCTTGTGGCTACGATTAGTTCATGTCATGGAAGTATAGATCCACATTGTATCTTTAGTGGATATACCCTTAATTCAATATGAGTATGGATTTGTAGTGTATTTGGTGGCTGCCATACCTTAAAATTCCTTTATCACTCAAGCATAGGTATGCATACCTTGGGTGTAGAGACCTTAATTTAAGTAAGCCTAAAAATTTCATACAATTAAACATAGAATTTCTTTTAGTTCATAAATAATTCATTTATTTTCATATAAGCATATAATATTTGGTAGAAATTAAATTTCTTTACATCATGAAAATAAATTACATAATCATCACATAACTCATCAAATTCAGAAATAAAAATACCTCTTCCTGATGCTAATTCCCACTGATCAGGTTATCCGTTCTATTTGCTACTTTGTCTAGCCTGCTGCTTTGACCAAACCCTGCCCAAACCAACTAACCACCCAGCCATCTAGGAGCAGGCTGTCTAGCTCCCTAGCTCCAGGATACTGTAAGGAATCTTGGCCCCCATGCTCAAAACCCCCAGAAACCTGGTGCCCCCTGCAATAGTTCACCAAAAACCCCCAAAACCAAACTCCCAACACCAGAAAATATGCCAAACCATAAATACAGTCCCCTCCTCCAAAATTCTTCCTCCCCAAAAATCATCCCCCTCTCCCGTAGGACTCTTCCCCGTCATATCCCCCCCCATCCACCGACTCCTTGTCCTCCATTAATTACCTTATCCTCCCCATTATTACCTTATCCCATGCCTTTATTACCTTATCCTTCATTTATTGCTTCATTCCCCCCTACATACGTAAGGTCTTATTATTAATAATTTAAAGTTATTAAGCTCCTTTAATTTATTACTCAAATATTTAATGAGTCAATTAATTAATTAATTAATCATCAATAGATATGAACAATTAATTAATTAATATTATTAAGAAATAATTATTGTTTAACTAAAACATATTAGGACAGTCAGATTATCTAATTAATTATACTTAATAAACCCTATGCATTATTTAACCAATGTTGTTACATACACCCACCCTTCAGGAAACTTCGCCCCAAAGTTAAGGTATCTCATGGTACAAAGGAAAAGAAACATGCTTCACACATTCATAACAATTAACCAACACTATTAGTAAGTAAGCCAAGAAAAATCATACATACTAGTGTACATGTACAAGAAATGCATGTGTAGCTAGTACATACAAGTCTCATGCATGTACTAATAATCAATAACTATCACCATTTAGTAATTTATGATGCATCCAATCCAATCAACAAGACTAGTCTTTTATAAAAGACAATAAACCAATCAAATGTTTGTGAAATCCTTTAATTACAATTACCCAGCTCAACAATTTTACTTAGACAACTGTGGTTTAGTTACGTAATTATGAATATTCATATATACACATTTTTTTTTCCAGAAGGGAAAAACAATAATTTCCACCATAAGACAAATCTCCATACACTCTCAACTATTTCTACTCATCCTTCCTCCCTAACTTACTTCCATCTTCATCCCTATCCTTCCTCTGTTGGACTATCTTGGAGCATCAACTATATTGACCTAACTCCAAATAGAACCTGTAAGCAGAAGTGTCACTATTTTTATAACCCTATAATTCATAGGATCATCTGTTGACTGGAAATTTTTCACTCTGGGTGTATAGGCTTGCAAATAATATTTCATCTCTGCAAATTATTTTCAAGGAAAAAAAAAAAAAAATCATGGTCATTGACACTAAGTGGTTTTTTCCTAACCCCATGGAGACAAAAGCAAGGGAAGCAGTGCACAAAACCCACAAAAAGCGCTAAAGCCTAAGTTTTTGTTGCATTCGCGCCTGGAGAATAAAGAATGCGCTTAGGTTGACGGTCGATCTAGTGGCGCGTAGGTCAATGGCTGATAGTGGATTCCAGACCCCCTCGACTGTTCTTCTTTTAACAGTGGGCGGGGGGGGGGTCCGAAATCAGAGATAACGAAGGCACACATTTGAAAATACAAAGCACCAGTGCTTTCATCAATGGCTGAGATTGAATTTTGGACCCCCCTGACTGGTCTGTCTTTAACGGAAGGGGGGGGCGTTCGGAATGGAATTTTTCTCTAGCTGGCACCTATCTCTATGTGGCAGGAATCTATTGGTCCCAACTCCCATCACTTACCATTCATCATTTTCCAACATACCCCATCACCTCATGACATCATCCTCCATTATCCCGCCATCTGTGTCCCTACATTTGCATAATCCAAATTTAGGGAAAAAAGAGTAATAGATTAACAAAGGTTAGCAATAAAGTTAGTGTAGTTAAACTAGGCTAAACTAGTTAATAATTAATTAATTAATCAATTAATTAATTAATAGCTAAGTTAGTTTATTAACTAGGTTAGTTTTTGATTAATTAATATTTAATAAAACAAATATTAAAATAAAAAACATAAAAAAACAAAACATAATAAAATATATAACAAAAAAGTAATAAAACAAATTAAAATGTAATACAAATTATAATAAATGTACATAATAAAACACATATAATAAAACAAATAAAAAATAAAACAAAATATAAAAAATAAAACATATAAAATACAAAACAAAACAAAAAACAAACATACAAAACAATAAAAAAAAAAACTAAACTGAAATAAAATAAAAAACTTAAAAACTACCCTAAGTCCTACCCACCCCGTACACTCACTTCCCAAGTCAAATAAATCAAATGGATGTAAAACTTTCCGGACCCCCCCCCTGCCATCCGATGTTTAACGAGAAGGGGGGGTCTGGAATGGTAGTTTCTAAAAACCACCCCCCGGACAGGTGTCTCCCCGACAGGCCAGCGGACCCCCCCCCCTAAAACCGCTTACCACCTCAAGGGGAGTCTGGAATACCACCCATCACCAAAAAAACCACTTTTCTCATTTTTCACCATTTTTTCCTATTCGGTACGTCTTCTTTCAAAATGGATTATGGGAAAATGAAGATGGATTTTCAAAATACGAGAGAGGTTTTTTCTCATCATGAGATGAATAACAAAAACCTCTCTCAGTTTTTGCACAGGTGCCATGAGAAGGGAGAATAGAAGCTGTCTTTCAGCCCCTTTTTCTGGATTTTTGGTTTTTTTGTTACAGTCCCGATATTGCAGGAGCTGTTATGGCCAGATGGAGGTGAATTTGGAAAAACCGAAGGATGTTTTTGTAGAGAACATGCCCATATACCATAACCTCCTTTAGGTTTTTCCTAGGTCTCATCATTGAAGAGAAACAAATGTCTGTTCGGACCCATGTTTTGAAGAAATTAGGCCCGTCTTTCATGGCAGGCAGTTCCAGATTTTGGGGGATTCGTGGCTATTTTTGGCCGAGGTGGTTGAATACAACTTCCAAAACTTATGGGGAGACCTCTCCTATTTATAGATATCATTTTTAATGTAAAAGGGTTGATCAGTCAGGGGACCATGATGGAGTTTTTGTAAAAACAGTTCACTGAGCTAGCTGTAATTTTCATCAATTCAAATAATACAGTCGCAGCAGTTACAGGATTCTTGTGTCAAATTCATTGGTGAAGTTTTTTCTCATTTTGATTTTTTTTCCCTCTGTTATCATATGTGTTTGTCTTCTCCATTTCTTGAAAGACATTTAAGATCAGGATTTGTGTAAAAACACTCGGTTACCAGTTTAAAACAATGTCAATGTTTTCCACTAAAAATTAAACGCAAGAATTCGTTACTTCTCTGTCTTTGAATTGACCTCTTATCAATTTTCCCCCTCTGTCATACCCCAAACTTACGAAGAATCCAGTGATTTTCTTACCTTGCCCTGTAAGGCTGTCTGTAGTTTTTTTTTTTTTTTGATTAAATCTCATATTGTGACTCCATTGCCCATGGTTCCTCTTCGCTGCACCTACCCAACTCAAACACTTATCTTATTCTGCATAGCTAGCCTAATATCCGATTCCAAACCAAGATAAATCATACAGAGATATCCTTCTCTAATTCTTGGAGGGATATATCCAATACTCGAAGTGTTTTTGATGTTGCCTCTGTGACTGCCATCACAACCTTGGGCAAATTACAGAGCGCTAATAGAATGGCGACCATAATGGGGAGCTTTCCCCAGTAGTACACTTCAAAGCTCCAGATCTGATCACTGATGGTGGAAAATGACCAGACACAAGAAGGACGAGATCATTCACCTGGAAACTCCAAATCAGCTCCAGACAGTGCCAACTCAAAGACTCCACTGGAGGAAGAACCTGAAGCATGGCCAAGCATCCTAGAAAGACTAGGTAATGAAGCTCAAATTGCATTCAAGACATCTTTGGTTTTATCTGCAATTATGTTTTGTATGATTCTAATCCTGATCAAAAGTATATTGCTAAAGATTACATTGACCACGTGTTGATTGATGAGCCTCAAGAGATCATATCCCCAATTGTAGATTATGTACATACTCATATATCTGTGCACATCCCAGATGCACCTGTAGAAACCCTAGTGAGACATAAGCCTCCTACTTTATCTCCTATTCTTTCTAAACCTATGGATGGTTGTGAGCCTCTTTCTTCATCTCATGTGCTTGCAAAAGTCCCAGATTGATACAAGCCTCTAGATTTGCCTCCTTTTCTCCATGACCTCCCTGTCAATTAGATCAATAATCTGCCCAGGTTTGATGGAGAAAATGGGAAGATCACTGCTGAAAAACATATTCAAAACCTTGAGGGTTTCCTTGACCTTTATGAGGTCAAAGATGATGATGTTTGTATCAAGATTTTTTCCCTATCTTTGCAAGGAAAAGTTAAGAATTGGTTTAGAAATCTGCCAGCTGCAAATATCAGAAATTTTCATCAATTTATGAAAGTTTTCCTAGATAGATGGGTGGTCATGGGAAATTTTTTCCTCGTCCTAGAAGAGTATGACCACTTGAAAAGAAGGCTAGGGGAGACAATACATCAGTTTTCAGCCAGATTCAATAAGGTATATCATGCAATACCTTCTGATATAAGGCCACCCCCAGGATCAGCTCACTTGCATTACCCAGATGCCTTCAATACTGAGATGACATTTTAGTTAAGAGAAAGGAACATTGTAAGTCTTGAAGAAATGCAAAATGTTGTAGTTGATGTGGAGACCAACTTGCTGATCAAAAGGTCAAAGGTAAAGAACAAAGAAAAGGAGGAGTTGAAGTCATTAGAAGCTAAACTGGATATTTTGGCTAGTTCCATGGAAGAGATGATGCAGAGGATCAATAGGAAAGATGAGCTTGTTTTCCAAAGACATCATGTTCCATTGATCTCAGAAAAAGAAAAGGTCACTGTTCCCAAAAATTTTGTTGCTCATCCTTGGTACCATGGTTTGGATAATGATTCTTTCATGTAGTCAATTCACAACACAGTCAAAGATGAAGTTCCAACTTATCTTGTTGAAGAGCCATCAGCTGATATGATGTGCATGTTCGATGACTTTTCTTACTTTAATAATCTACCCAAGTATGATCAGTATGATGATGAGCATGAGGCTGAAATAGAGGTGGATTGTTCAAAGAAATCACCCACATATGAATGGGAGGAAAAAGATCATTTATAGTTCAGATATGACAATCAACCCTTGCACAACATTCATGACAACAATGAGGAAGAGACGAAAACTTTCAGAGTAAGGGAAAAATCTTTGCGCTTATGTTTCTCTTCTTTTCAATTTTTGAGAGGAAATTGTAAGCAAGTTGTCAATAGTAGAGAGGGATAATTTTCTAATCAACTAGGTGAAGATGTCATTGCTGATGTGGAGGTTGTTCTATATCTAGAGTTTCATCCCTTTACCTACTTTGATTTTCAAATTTCAGATGAAAGATTAAAGCCCGAGGCAAATTATGAGTTAATCCACAATAACTCTATACCATTATGATTTAATTCATTTCAGTTTTTTAAAAAGAATATTGAGTATATGGTAAAGGATAAATACACAGAAAATCAAGAAGTTTCAGTGGAACCAATGCAGCAGTCAGTTCAATTTCTACAGGATCCAATATCAGATGTGTTGGATGACTTGTGTTGTCAAAGTCTTTTTCCATCATCCAGCTATGGGATAAAACACTGTTATGATATTGACATGATCAGGCAGTCAGCTTCATTGTTATTTTCAGCAGAAGTCACATTACAAAGCCCATCAGAGTAGTTGCAACCATGTCAGGAAATGCATGAGGATGAAAATAACATAGATACAGTGCCAAAGCTGCCATCCAAAAATCAAGGAACATGTCATTTCTACCTTGATCCTATAGCTACCTATATGGAGAATGTTTTCACTATAGAACCTCAATCTATCTCTGGCAGTACTTTTTTTCTTTAATATTGTCGAGGTCTCTATGGTAAATATCAATCATGTTTTCAACAATGGCCTTTACACTTTGCAGTTTTGAGTCTATGGACAAAAGGTCAAGCTGCGCTTTTCACTGTGCTAACGAGCAGTCAAACAGTCCTCTGGTATCAACAACTACTTGATTGGTTGCATTGGCATTATTTTATCATTTAGAATGACAAAATTATCAGTAGCATAGGGTAGGTAGGAAAAAATGAATACGCTCAACATTCTGAGCATCCCTTTTTCAACAGTGTTTATTTTAATTTGGTTTCAGTTGTAAGATCAAAACAGGTACAGGCTGCAGAATAAGATTTTGGGATCAACCTAATGGATAAAGCATTGGTTTTCATGTTCATAGGTTCGTGGTTCTTGACACCTCCCAAAAGAGATACCATCCCCAGGTGGAGCCACTGTTATAACCCTATAATTCATAGGATCATATGTTGACTAGAAATTTTTCACTCTGGGTGTATAGTCTTGCAAATAATATTTCATCTCTGCAATTATTTTCAAGGAAAAGAAAAGAAAATTCATGGTCGTTGACGCTGAGTGGTTTTTTCCTCACCCCATGGAGACAAAAGCAAGGGAAGCAGTGCACAAAACCCACAAAAAGCGCTAAAGCCTAAGTTTTTGCTGCATTCGCGCCTAGAGAATAAAGAACACACATAGATTGATGATCCATCTAGTGGCGTGTAGATCAATGACTGACTGTGGATTCCATACCCCCTCGACTATTCTTCTTTTAACGGTGGGGGGTGGTCCGGAATCGGAGATAACGAAGGCACACATCTGAATGACTGAAGCACCAATGCTTTCATCAATGGCTGAGATTGAATTTCGAACCCCCTTGACTGGTCTTTCTTTAACGGAAGGGGGGGGGGGGGTCCGGAATGGAATTTTTCTCTAGCAGGCCCCTATCTCTACATGGTAGGAATCTATTGGTCCCAACTCCCATCACTTACCATTCATCATTTTTTGGCATACCCCATGACCTCATGACATCATCCTCCATTATCTCGCCATCCGCGTCCCTACATTTGCATAATCCAAACTTAGGGAGAAAAGAGTAATAGATTAACAAAGGTTAGCAATAAAGTTAGTGTAGTTAAACTAGGCTAAACTAGTTAATAATTAATTAATTAATCAATTAATAGCTAAGTTAGTTTATTAACTAGTTTAGTTTTTTATTAATTAATATTTAATAAAACAAATATTAAAATAAAAACATAAAAAAACAAAACATAATAAAATATATAACAAAAAAGTAATAAAACAAAT
>ML779704.1:215277-260515 GCA_009831015.1 Picea engelmannii | reverse complement strand
ATCCCCCCCACTAAAACCGCTTACCACCTCAGGGGGGGTCCAGAATACCACCCATCCCAAAAAAAACCACTTTTCTCATTTTTCACCATTTTTGCCTATTCGGTACATCTTCTTTCAAAACGGATTCTGGGCAAATGAAGATGGATTTTCAAAATACGAGAGAAGTTTTTTATCAGAACGAGCTGAGGAACAAAAATCTCTCTCATTGTTTGCACAGGTGCCATGAGCAGGGAGAATCAAAGATGTCTTTCAGCCTCTTTTTTTGGATTTTCGGTTTTTTTGTTACAGTCTCGATCTTGCAGGAGCTGTTATGGCCAGTTGGAGGCGAATTTGGCGAAACCAAACGAGGTTTTTTTCCAGAACATGCCCATCTACCATAGATTCCTTCATTTTTTTCCCAGGTTGCAGCGTTGAAGAGAAACATATGTCTGTACAGACCCCTTTTTTGCAGAAATTAGGCCCATCTTTCATGGCAAGCAGTTCCAGATTTTGGGGGATTCGTGGCTATTTTTGGCTGAGGAGGTTGAATCCAACTTAAAAAAATTATGGGGATACCTCTCCTATTTATAGAGATGATTTTTAATGTAAAAGGGTTGATCAGTCAGGGGACCATGATGGAGTTTTTGTAAAAACAATTCACTGAGCTAGCTGTATTTTTCATCAATTCAAATAATATAGTCGCAACAGTTACATGATTCTTGTGTCAAATTCATTGGTGAATTTTTTTCTCATTGTGATTTTGTTTTTCTCTGTTATCATATGTGTTTGTCTTCTCCATTGTTTCAAAGATATTTAAGATCAGGATTTGTGTAAAAACACCTTGTTCCCAGTTTAAAACAATGTCAATGTTTTCCACTAAAAGTTAAACGTAGAATTATTTACTGCTCTGTCTTTGACTTGACCTCTTAACAATTTCCTCCCTTTTCCATACCCCAAGATTATTAAGAATCCAGTGATTTTCCTACCTTGCCCTGTAATCCTGTCTGTAGGATTTGTTTTTTTTATTATTAAATATTAGATTGTGACTCCATTGTCCATGGTTCCTCTTCACTGCACCTACCCAACTCAGAAACTTATCCTATTTTGCATAGATAGCCTAATATCCTATTCCAAACCAAGCTAAATCATATAGATAGATCCCTCTCTAAGTATTGGAGGGCTAGATACAAGAATCGAAGTGGTTTTTATGTTGCCTCTGTGACTGCCATCACAGCCTTGGGCAAATTACAGAGCACTAACAACTATCTTGACCAAGCTTCCCCAATAGGTAACTGACAATCATCATCACACGTCTCGAGGAGCGTGAGCTAACACCATCCTCCCATGACTTCAGGTTTTGGAGGATACACAGTGGGAAATTCCTCCACCCCTCCTAATCATAACTAGGGTCCACGCCCTACAATGGAACATATAGTGGCACCATGTTGCTGGGAGTTTTGTCATTGTTTATTCGGTTTTGGGTAGTCTCATCACCTGAAACCTACACTAGTCCACATGTCATAGCAATGCATCCAAACCAATATAATTTCACATAAAAAGATTCATACCATAATGTTTCTTGTCTAGTGGTCATGACATCCACTTTCATCATCCTTATCACTTGGTTATTTAATAGCCCATAACCTGCATATTAGTCTGTAACACAAACTCATACATTTCTATGCATTATCATCATGTAATTGCATACAATCATCATTTCAATTCGGTATCTGTGTACCAACAACTTAACATCAAAGTTTTCTAGTTAGAAATAGATCTCATAATATCCCATAATTCCATTTCGACACTCATTCATAAAATTATCATTTACCAAATAGATTGCATCATATCCCATCATAGTTCAAATAGCATTTAAATCTTCATAGGATTCTCATTCACACAATATGTCGCATCATATCCGTCATCATCAATAACATTTGAACATTCATAGAATTTACATTCACATAGTAGATCGCATTATATCCATCATCATTAATAAAATTTAAACATTCAAAAAATTTACATTCTCACAATATATTGCATCATATCCATCATTATCCAAATATATTTAAACATTCATAAAGGTTCATACGTCTTAAAAGTTTTAAGTGCATCATTTAATAGTTTCACTGTGAGTAGAAAATAAAAGTGTAGGCCTTACGTAATGTTGGTTGTCTAAGTCAAAGGTGGTGTTACATACACCCCACCTTCGAGAAACATGTTCCCGAGGTGGTCAAAAAAGTGAGGGATAGTCTCATTGTAGTGTCTCAGTGTCTTCCCAAGTAGCAGATCTTAGACTATACTTGTCCCATTGGACCTTAACTTTGTCTACAAGACGGTTCCTGAGCTGTCGAACTCTATGATCCAATATGTGTAACGGTTCTACTGTGAGGGTTCCCACATCTGATACTTGCAATTCCTTCCAATTTAGTTTATGTGATTCATCAACAACATAATGACGTAAAACAGATACATGAAAAACATTATGAGTTTTATGCAAGTGGGGTGGCAGTACGAGACGATAGGCAATGGGTCCAATTTTCTCTTGGATTCTGAACGGTCCTATAAATCGAGGTGACAACTTTGTCCCCTTCCTGAACCATATGGTACTCTTATTAGGCCTGATACGAATGAAAACTTGGTCTCCCACTTCATAACTTTGGTCGATCTTGTGTGCATCCGCATAACGTTTCTGCCTATCCTGTGCTTCCTTTAGTCTCTGCCTAATTTGAATTACCTGTTCCTCCATCTCTTGAATCAATTCTAGCCCAACCGTTACTCGGTCTTCTAATCGTTCCCAACTCAATGGTGTTCTGCATGGCCTTCCATATAGAGCTTCGTAGGGTGGCATTTCGATGGAGCTATGAAAACTGTTATTGTAGGCAAACTCTACCAAAGGTAGGTACTTCTCCCACTGGGTTTGATTATCCATAACATACATCCTAAGAATGTCTTCCATGAATTGATTTACTCTCTCAGTTTTCCCATCTGTTTCAGGATGATAAGTTGTGCTTAAGTTCAACTGGGTTCCCAATGCTGACTGCAAACTTGTCCAAAACCTAGAAGTGAATCTGGAATCCCTATCTGAAATGATCTTCTTAGGTATCCCATGCAAATGGATAACCTCACTTACAAACACACGTGCCACATTAGTGACATCGTAAGTGTCTCTAACCAGAATAAAATGAGCACTCTTTCTTAACTTATCCACTATCACAAGAATGGCATTGTGTCTATGAGATGTGAGCGGCAACCCCACAACAAAATCCAAAGAGATGACTTCCCAATTGGTCATAGGAACATCATGTGGTTTTAGGAGGCATGTCGGGTGATGGTGGTCAGCTTTCACTTGTTGACACTCTAGGCATTTGGTGACGAAATGTACTACATCGCACTTCATTCCTACCCAGAAGAAAAGCTTCCTCATGTCTGTGTACATCTTCTTCACACCCGGATGTGCACAATAAAGTGCTCTATGGGATTCCTTCAGTATGATGGTTTGAATATCCCCATTTTCAGGGATGTACATCCTCCTCAATATCTTAATAGTCCGTCCGCTTCCAGACTATATCCTTCATACTTTGGATCTAACTACCTCCCATTCTAGAGGTTTGAAGTTGTTAGCACTAGAAGTCGCTCCTGGATTGCTTGTAGAAGCAGAGCCCAACGCCCATCAGTTTTTATGTCACGGTTTGATGGGTGGGTGATCAAATGGGTAGAGACTCGAACAGGTATCGCTTCAAAATAGGAACTATTTCTGATAACAAGGAACAAAGGATTTCTTGACCCAACTTCAGTTAGGAAATTGATTTAAAGATGGGCAGGTGGAAGACTTGGGAGAAGAATGGACAAAATATCTCAGGCAACGGGCCTTTCGGTAGCTCGTAGAGGAAAAACTCCGAAAACAAGATCCGCTTGGTTCATGGCTTCAAGAAACTGAAGGGAAGACTTGACTCGATCCTCCAATTCCAAGTCGTTCAGTGCTGAGAAATTCACAGAGACTGTTTATCACAACACAACTATTACAGTGATCCAACATACATCATCCTATAACAGTCACAACTCGACTGGATCCTCCAATTCCGAGCTGCTCTAATACAGTATACATAGAGATATGAAAGAAACTGACATTCATCAGGCAAGAAGTCTCAAGAGTCCAGAAAATAACCAGAACATAATTCTTCATTAAAGTTTTTACAACTGGGAGTCTTTCTCAACCATCGATCCTTTACAAAATGGCAAAAATGCCTACATATATCCAAAACAAAACAACAGCAGTGGAAACGAGAAGTTGCATTAAAAACTTTGCGTCTGCATGTCTTCTGACAGTCTGAGCATGCAGACTCTGGATGATCGTGCACTTATGACAGACGCAATGGGACTCCTGACTGTCCTGCAGTGGTTTGACAGACGTAATCTCTGTCCGGAAGGACTATTAGTCTGATTGTACGCTTGGTCCTTTCCTGGCCTTCTATTTATGGAAGAAGACGACGTTCAACCACTTTCACGGCAATAATAACTGCTTCCTTGGGATTGGGAATGACCTCGGTCAACTCTACCCTCTGGGACGTGGAAGACCCCACACGCTGCCACCTAGAACAGTTGGACAGTCTGATGGATAAGGCGTGGAGGAACTGGCATGCTTGACATGGAAGGGGAAAGGGAGGTGATGGAGTTAACACTGTGAGGGTGAGATGAGAGGTGATGAGGTGGTAGAAGACAAGAGGGTCTAAGGATGGGTGCGGTAGCAAAAGGATGTCATGGAAGGGAGCGGGACACATGGCAGGGGACGAGGAGGCTTGGAAGGTGAGTGGATGATGAGATGGGGGGAAGGACCACAAGGACCAGATTAGGGAAGGTAGATAGATGTCGGAGGATGAGGAAGGGCTAAAGGGAGCGAGCCTCATCGCACGGCCAGGAGGAGAACATATGGCAAGGGGAAGGATGGTACAAAAGATGACACAATAGGAAAGGGGCCCACATTGGTTAAACACAGAAAGATAGAAGGCTCTGGAATACAATGTGTGCCACTGATCCGGGTGCTCTAATCACAGTCATCGAAGAGATGTGTCCCTGATTCCAGACCCCCCCCCCCTTCCGCTTAAAGGTAGAAAGGAAGGGGGGGGTCCGGAATCACCTTGCACGTCGTTGATCCCAGTGCTCTAATCGCAGCCGTTGAAGAGGTGCACCCCCAATTATGGAACCCCCCCCTCCGCTTAAAGGTAGAAAGGCGGGGGGGCTCCAGAATCCCATGTGCATCGTTGATCCGGGCGCTCTAATCCCTGCCATCCAGATCTAATTTCTATTTAAGCACAGACGCATTTTCATCTCGACCTTAGGACACGTGGGTTTTTAACCCATTCCTTTTCATTTTACCCCCCTTTAAGTCCAATGCACCTGAGTTTCATCGATGGATGGACGGCTGAGAGGACCTTGGTGCTTCCAACGTGAAAATCCAGAATGGCCCCAATCGTGGCTCAGCTATGCGCCGCGTGTCCTCCATTACCAGGATCGCTTGACGTGACCAGGTTCTAGGACCATAGGATTAGCTTCAAAGGTGCTTATCGGTGTTTCAGGGTTCGATATTTCGAGATGTGAGATGACAAGGGACTTTTACCCTTCAAATTCCCAAATGCCGATATGCCGACGTGACCAGATCTTGCGCCACGCGTCACTGGATCGGACGACCCATATTTAGTCTTGAAATATAGGTGCTTTCTTTGAAACTATATATCGGTTAAATTGGTAGCCCCGATATCCTGATGACTATTGATATGCTTTATGGCTGGATCTCAGCTGTCGACAGAAAAACTTCACCCGCTCGCTTGACTCGCTACTAGAAAAACAGTGATCTCCCGTGCTGCACTTGGGCACTTCCTGCCCAACCTACAGGTCCGGGTTCTCTCGATCCCAGGACAAGAATTATCGCTAACATTAGGCTCCATGGGGGATAGAGTCATCCCTGTGATTCTCTAAGAACTCATTCCATAGCTTCAGTGCCTTGTTGTTGGGCTATGGAGTCAAGCTCAAACCCCCTGCTGAGAAATATATGCCGAAAAGTAAAAGCAACAAACTAAAGATACATGCTCAAAGAGCTTATTTATATACAATCCTAAACTAATGAAACACTTTTACATGGGGCTAGGTGAAAGAAAACTTCCACCATAGCCATTCAAGTAGCTTCCTGGATAGAATCTCCTTCCTTCTGTCAATGATCATCAACAGATGGTGTAGTCGTGACAGCAGAACGGTTACACTCATCAACTCCTCCTTACAGGATGGAGTTGAGATGAAATAGGGCGGCTCCAAGGCATAGGGGAGATGCCACTCCATGTATTTGCTGACAGGGTCATCGAATGAGTGGCCATTTCCAAGGAATTGACGACATACAGCCTCTTCTGCTACACAGTTGTTCACACGTGACTGAATGTCTCTGATAACCATAGGTGGGTGAATAAATGAAGTAGGCTCGCTGATCTCAGGTAGTGGCTTCTCACTAACTGGCTCTGAACAAAGGGCAGTCTGCCCCTTTGGTTCGTTTTCCTCTTAATGTTGGCTCTCCTCCAGGTCTAATTCATATTCATCATAAATAGGCACCATGGGGTGATTCTGCTTGCTGACTGGCTCTTCAGTATGTTTATAGTGATCAAATGTAGGATAAGCGTGCTGCTCATCATCACTATAATATTCATCAAAAACGGGCTGACCCTTATCTCTATGATCCTCCTCCAGAATGGTGATCCTGTCAAAAATATTTGTTTCAGGGACAGTGGGAATCGTTGCTTCTGGTTTCTCATACATAATCTTCTTCTCTTTAATCTCAGGTAAAAATATATCGTGAGAAACTCCCTGGAGAAAAAGAGAGGAAACCTCTTCCACAATAATGTCTTCTTTACAAACGGGAAAGTCTCTGTCCTCAGAAATAGGGTTGCTAGGAATATCTGCTTCAACCCGACATTTAGGTGAGCCATCTACCATGGACCACATCTGCTCTACAAAATCATAATCTCCAAAAAAGGTGTGTTGATCTTTATGAACATCTAAAATAACATACGCATCTGATATGATGTCGGATGCTTCCATTCTCGATCTAACACCACCAATATCATTCAACACCTCAAATTTTTCACAGCAAATGCTTTCCTCCACATTAAGGGCTTCATCACGGACCTGGTCTTCAGGGCCAGTAGAGGCTTCATGAAGCAAAGAAAACTCCTCACAACATTTTTCATACAAACAATCAGCTGGAAAATAATCTTTACAAAATGAATTGAAAGTTGTATGAAAACCTGTTAAAGAGCAGATGCTTGCAGCGGGAAGAGACCAACACCATTCAAGAGCATCTCCTTTCAATGAATACCTGAAGAGATTAATTTGGACATCCTCATGTGTGATATTGTGTCAATGGATAGCCTCATGGAAGTCCAGTAAATGCTCAGCTGGTTCCTCCCAACTTGTTGCATGAAATTCAGGGAGTAAATCTTCCCATTGGTCTCTATCAGGAAGTGCATTAGGAAAACCAACTATTTGAGAAAAGTCACAGAAAGAAAACCTTTGAGCCATAATTTTCTCCATATCGAACCAGTTGAGTCGCCAATCGATCCTCGAATCATGGATTCGCCGGGTGAAATATGCACAGCTTCAAGTGTGTCTGGTCCTTGTTCACCATCAAAAGCCAGATCTTAGCATTGTCGTTACCCCAGGAAGCTTCTCAGGCTAAGAAAGCAGTTGCTGAAACCTTCTCGAGAAAGCTCCTTAGGGTCAGCTTTTAGGTGTGCTAATAGTAGTCACAGCTGAAACAGTGATGTGGAAACAATGGAGTCACCACAGTGGAGTCTCCAAGTGCATAGTAGCAATCTTTAAGGGCTCTGATGTCTGATGCACCTTCAGAATCAGAGGCTCAATGTCATTCTGCACAGGGAAAATCTTCAACTTTGTCCTCGGCAATAGCGCCAGAAATGTTAGCGTTGGAAGTCGCTCCTAGCTTTCTTGCAAAAGCAGAGCCCAACGCCCATCAGTTTTCATGTCACGGTTTGATAGGTGGGTGATCAAATGTGTAGATACTCGAACAGGTATCGCTTCAAAATAGGAACTGTTTCTGATAACAAGGAACAAAGGATGTCTTGACCCAACTTCTGTCAGGAAATTGATTTAAAGATGGGAAGGCGGAAGACTTGGGAGAATACTAGACAAACTATCTCAGGCAACAGGCCTTTCGATAACTCGTAGAGGAAAAACTCTGAAAACAAGATCCGCTTGGTTCAGGGCTTCAAGAAACTAAAGGGAAGACTTGACTGGATCCTCCAATTCCAAGTCGTTCAGTGCTGAGAAATTCACAAAGACTATTTAGAACAACACAACTGTTACAGTGATCCAACATACATCATCCTATAATAGTCACAACTCGACTGGATCCTCCAATTCTGAGCTACTCTAATACAATATCCACAGAGATATGAAATAAACTGACATTCATCAGGCAAGAAGTCTCAAGAGTCCATAAAATAACCAGAACACAATGCTTCATTAAAGTTTTTACAACTGGGAGTCTTGCTCAACCATTGATCCTTTACAAAATCGAAAAAATGCCTACATATAGCCAAAACAAAACAACAACAACAGAAACAAGAAGCTGCATTAAAAACTTTGCGTCTGCATGTCTTCTGACAGTCTACGCATGCAGACTCTGGATGATCGTGCACTTATGACAGACGCAATGGGAGTACTGACTTTCCTGCAGTGGTTTGATAGATGTAATCTCTGTCAGGAAGGACTATCAGTCTGCTTGTATGCTTGGTCCTTTCCTGGCCTTCTTTTTATGGAAGAAGACGACGTTCAACGACCTTCACGGCAATAGTAACTGCTTACTTGGGATTGGGAATGGCCTCGGTCAACTTTTCCCTCTGGGACGTGGAAGACCCCTCGCACTGCCACCTGGAACAGTTGGACAGTCTAATGGATAAGGAATGGAGGAAATGGCATGCTTGATGTGGAAGGGGAAAGGGAGGTGATGGCGTCAACACTGTGAGGGTGAGATGAGAGGTGATGAGGTGGTAGAAGACAAGAGGGTCTAAGGATGGGTGCGGTAGCGAAAGGCTGTCATGGAAGGGAGAGGGACACATGGCATGGGATGAGGAGGCTCGGAAGGTGAGTGGATGATGAGATGGGGGGAGGGACCACATGGACCAGAAGAGGGAAGGTGGACAAATGTCAGAGGATGAGGAAGGGATAAAGGGAGCGAGCCTCATCGCACGGCCAGGAGGAGAACAAATGGAAAGGGGAAGGATGGTACAAAAGATGTCACGAAAGGAAAGGGGCCTACGTTGGTTAAATGCATAAAGATAGAAGGCTTTGGAATATAATGTGCACCGCTGATCCGGGCGCTCTAATCAAAGCCGTCAAAGAGATGCGTCCCCGATTCCAGAGCCCCCCCTCCACTTAAAGGTAGAAAGGCGGGGGGGGTCCCGGAATCACCTTGTGCTCCGTTGATCCGGGCGCTCTAATCACATTCGTTGAAGAGGTGTGCCCCTAATTCCAGACCCCCCCCCCCCCCTCCGCTTAAAGGTAGAAAGATGGGGGGGCTCCAAAATCTAATGTGCGTCATTGATCTGGGCGCTCTAATCCCTGCCGTCCAGATCTGATTTCTATTTAAACACAGACGCATTTTCGTCCCGAACTTAGGAGAAGTGGGTTTTTAACCCATTCCTTTGCATTTTACCCCCCTTTAAGTCCAATGCGCCAGAGTTTCATTGATGGATGGATGGATGAGAGGACCTCGGTGCTTCCAATGTGAAAATCCCGAATGGCCCCACTCGTGGCTCAGCTATGCACTGCGTGTCCTCCATTACCAGGCTCTCTTGACGTGACCAGGTGCTAGGACCATAGGCTTAGCTTCAAAGGTTCTTATCGGCGTTTCAGGGTTCAGTTTTTCGAGATGTGAGATGACGAGGGACTTTTACCCTTCGAATTCCCGAGTGCCGATATGCCGACGTGACCAGATCTTGCGCCAGGCGTCACTGGATCGGACGACCCAAATTTAGTCTTGAAATATAGGTGCTTTCTTTGAAACTATATATGAGTTAACTTGGTAGCCCCGATATCCTGATGACTGTTGATCTACTTTATCGCTGGATCTCGGCTACCGACAGAAAAGATTCGCCCGCTCGCTTTACTCGCCACTGGATAAACAGGGATCTCCCGTGCTGCGCTTGGGCACTTCATGTGCAACTTGCAGGTCCGGGTGCTCTCAATCCCATGACAAGAATTATCGCTAACAGAAGTGACCTTTAAATACCAACTGTCTCCATGGAGTTGCGTCAACACACGTTCTCTCAGATTGACCTTTAAGGGTACCAAGGAGAAGACACATGGCCTCCTACTCAAGGCATCTGCGACCACATTTTCCTTCCCCTTGATGTACAAAATACCAAAATCGTACTCACTCATAAAATCACTTCATCTCCTTTGCCTTGTATTCAGATCCATTTGAGTGAAGATATTTTTTAAACTTTGATGGTCTGTTTTGAGCTCAAAGTTTTTCCCCACAAGATAGTGCCTCCAAAGTCTTAGAGCTAGCAATATAGCTGCCAACTCCAAATCATGAGTCGCGTATAGCTCTTCATGTTTCTTCAAATTCCTTGACGCATAGGCTATCACTCCTCCATCCTACATTAGCACGACCACCAACCCTTGCTTCGAGGCATCCATGCAGATGGTGAAGTCCTTTTCCATATCCGACACTCGTAGAATTGGCGCACTAGTTAGTAACCTCTTAAGCTCAATGAATGCACTATCACATTCTTCTTTCCATTCATACCTAACCCCCTTGCACTACAAAGTGGTTATGGGTTTCGCTATTTTTGAGAATCCTTCCACAAATCTCCGATGATAACTTGCTAGCCCCATCAAGCTTCTCACCTCATGGGCATTTTTTGGCACTGGCCACTCCATAATGGACTTTACCTTTTCTGGGTCCACAGAGATTCCTTCATCCAAAATGATATGACATAAATAGTGGATCTCCTTTTGAAAGAAGGAACACTTCGACAACTTCCCATACATTTTTTTCTCTCTAAGGTAGGACAACACTACTCGTAAGTGTTCCTCATGTTCTCTTTCATTCTTGGAATAGATGAGGATGTCAACTAGAAATATTTGTACAAAATGGTCTAAGTACTTCTGGAATACATCGTTCATGAGGCACATGAATATTTCTAGTGCATTGGTCAATTCAAAAGGTACTACGACAACCTCGTAATGTCCAAACCGAGTTCGAAAGGCAGTTTTTTGGATATCACCTTCCTTAATCCTTAACTGATGATACCCTGATCACAAATCGATCTTTGAGAATACCGTTGCTCCTTTCATATGATCAAAGAGGTTGTCCATTCATGGCATTGGGTACCTATTTTTCACTGTAGCATGGTTCAAGTCCCTGTAATATATACACAGTCATAAGGATCCATCCTTCTTCTTTACAAAAATTACTAGTGCACCCCAAGGTGAAACACTGGGCCTTATTAGCCCTAAGTCCAATAACTCTTTCAACTGCATTTGCAATTCACAAAATTTTGACACTGTCATCCAATACGGAGTCTTGGAAATTGGTTCTGCACCAGGTTTTAGCTCAATAGTAAAATCAAGCTCCCTCTCAAGAGGTAACCCTGGTAACTCATTCGGAAAAACATCCTTAAATTCTGACAATACCGGGTACTGATCCAATGAAGGTCCCTTCCTTTCACTCACTGCTTCCACTACATATAGTCGACACCCTTTCCTCAAGCATCACTTAACCTTCATAGTTGATATAAAGTGTGATGACACCTTTCTCCGTACACCCTAGATCTCTACTAGTCTTCCTTCGTCGTCAACACAAAGCACCCCTTTTACGAAACAATCTACCAAAGCTCGATGAGATTTTAACCAATCCATTCCAATGATTAGGTCATATACCCCGAGAGTAGTAACATATACCTTCAACCTGGTAGTGCACACTGCCAGGTCTACTATACAATTATCAATGCTCGGTCCTACCGCTTGTTTTTCCCCCGAATCCATTTCGACTTGTTTAAAGTCATCGTGCTCATAGGCTGCCAACCCACTCTTTTTTAATGCAGATGGTGAAATGAAACTATCTATCGCACCAGAATCAAATAAAATCTTAACATTGATATGATTTAGCATACTTGATGACTCCACCACCGTGGATTAATGTTTGGCCTGGCGATTATTAATCGCTATGTAAATCTGGTGGCTACTATTGACTCTTCCCATCAGGGCCTTTCCTTCTCTATGCATAAATCCTTCTTGTAACTCTGGGAAGTCACATTGGTAATGGGGTCCTCCACATCCCCAACAGGTAACACAGGATTGAACCTGTGCACTGTTATGTGATTTTCTCTTAAATGAGTTCCTTCCCCTGGAACCCCTGCCCCTACTAGCTATTCCCTAAGATGGCCATGGACCTACCTGCATTGTTGGTGATGAACGAGATGTTGCATTCACTTCCATTTAAATCCATGAGACTACTATCCTTAGTGTGACTTTGTTACCATATGGAGGAGGCCTTGAGCCCCCTCCCCTGGGAAATTTCCTAGGGGTCTTCCCCATGAATCCAGGACGATGCGAAAAGGAAGGTCTCGTACCTCTAGTTAGGTTCATGTGTTCCTCCGCATAACAGGCATTTTCCATAGCTTCCGCTACTGAAGATGGTTTCCACATCCACACCATAGCCCTTATCTTAGGGTTCAACCCATAGACAAAGCATTCTTCTTGTCGTTGGTCATTATCCATATATGAAACATACTTGACAAATTCCATAAACCTAATCTCATATTCTTCTATGGTTTTGTTTCTTTGTACTAAGGCATGCAACACTCCTACTTGTTGTTCCTCATAGTAAGTTGGCAGATATTTCCTTCGAAACCTCTCCTCAAAAAGTTCCCAAGATACGGTGTCTGGGGTAAGATGCAGCTGCCTTTCCAGGTTTCCCCACCAGTTCAAGGCACTGTCTCTTAACTAAAAAATTGTTATCTTTGCCTTTGAGGTGGATGCATAGTACCTTAAGGCAAAACACCTTGTTATCCCTTCCAACCATGCTTCTGCATGTTCACTGGCGCGACCCCCGACAAACTCCAAAAGTTTAATCTTCTGCAGTTCTCTAGTGATGTCTTCGGGTGGAGGTCCTCCCCTTGAATCCCATGACGCTTTTGTATTACCCGTTCCATATGGTGGGGGTTCCACTTTGATCCCTGTTGGTTGTCGCCCCTTTAAAGTCTCATTTATGGCCTCCAAAGAGCGCAGTATGAGAGCTAGTTCTGGTGATGGTGGTGGCGGTGCTGGTTGTGTTGGCGGTGCCTGCAATGATGCTCCTCTACCTCGATTCCCTCAAGTCCTAACCATCCTGTATGATTTAACCTGCATCAACCAAAGTTGTCAGGGTGAGTTCAAGGACATTTCAAATTGGTGCTACTTAAACTAGAAAATAGGGTTAGGCGTAAGTTTTTCTTTAGTTGTCTGTAAACAAATGTGACTCTCTTTAGGGGATTGGCTAGGTTAGGGTTAATCATATAAGCTTGATTTCTTCGCCTAAGAAAACTATTGACTCCCTTGTTCGGTAGCTATGCTAGCTTTGTACCACACTAGCCAATTTCTCTAACTTACCAGCCTAGTGCGCATGAAGCCCCTTCTCGTTTATCTTGTTTTAAGTCCATATACTTTGCGTTTACAACTAATTAGGGTGACTTCCAACCTAATGTTGATGAAATGAATCTAAGGCTATCCTTCAATTCTTGAATTGTGGGCTTTTATTGGCGCATTGTACATATGCATTGAATTGTGTGACTCGGTGACTGCAGGGGCGAGTCTTGAGGATTGTCCTTTGGGTGCAACCAAAGGGTATGAGCTGTGGGCTTCCTTGTGGATTAGTGTGCCCTCGGTCTTGAGTGTTTCATTATATGCACCTTGTTGTGTTGTATTGGCACTCAAAACCCTCTTCGTGGCTTCTAGGTTAAGTGTGTTGTGTTCTGACCTCCCTCTTTCTTTCTGTGATATTGAAAGATGAAGAAGCATTTTGATTTTGGACTTCATGCTCATAACCCATAACTTGACAATTGTATAAAATGTAGAGGCTAGGGTTTAAGGTTTATTGCCCATCAAATTGAAAGTGCACAATTCCGAGATGCTACTACTATTGTTGTTTTATTGTAGGAAACACAACAAGAAACTCGACCCAACAATGGGTCCATGAGGGAAAAATATAGAACCGACCATTGAATCTCGAAAGAGGTAGAAAATGGCCCTAGATAGAAATATGAGAAAGGATAGTAAGGGTCTTGATTCCATTGTGTAGGGATGATGGCCTATCGAGATGTCGACAGTATAGTTGGTTTTTTTTTGCATAGTCGTTAGGGCATTTTCCTCAAAATGATTTTGATAGATTAAATTTATTTATTTATTTTAAAGAAAATTTTAAAGAAAATAAATTTACATAAATGATTTAAAAAACAAAATATAAATTATATAATTTAGATAGATTAAATTTATTTATATTTTTTTTTTGCACTGCTTAAATTTAAATGATATCATTTAAATTTAATCTATCTAAGTTATAATTTTTTTTTATATAATCTAGTTTAAAAACAAAATATAAATTGTATAATTTTTAAGCATTTTTTTTTTAAACAAAATACAAGAAAATCTAAATTACATAATTAATATAAAAACATTTTTTTTTAAATAACTAAAGGGCTGGCATGCATGAAGCCCATGTGCCCCGCCCTCGCTTCCTCCATTGCCTTCCTTATCTAAAACCTAACCCTACATTTCCCGTCATTTTTATTTTCTTGGCTACATGGTCGGCTGCCATGGACGTTCCCTCTGCATCCTTTTGGTGGTTCGCTTGCTGAAATGGTGCACAATTAGTTCTTTTGTGGTCTCCTCCCTCATGGCTAGGCTTGGTGCTTGGTCGCTGCTTTACTATTTTTTGTTGTAGGTACTTGGATGGTATCATCTGGAAAGGAGTCGGCCTTGGTGCTTACGTTGGGATTGTGTTTGTTTGTGTCTTGAATTGTAGACTCAAAATTTGGTGTTTGCGCTTGGGTAACTGGTGTGCTGGTATGTGCTTGACATGTGGGAAAGTTTGGTGCTTGCGCTGGTATTGTGGAAAGGATTCGTCCTTGGTGAAGGCTCTAATCTTGTGGGAGAGGTCTCCATTTTTTTTTCTATTAGGCGGTGGTCATACAGCCCGACTCCCATGTGTAGCCTCCCATGGAGGTCCTGAGTTCGAATCCTTCAAACTTTGCTCGGTGCTCAGTCTAGATTTGCGATGGTGCAGCCCGTTGGGAAGGTATCCAGTTTGAAACCCAAATGATTCATCACTTTTGCTGGCGGATGGTGCCTATCCTGTGCAGAAGACTCTTCTCGGTGGGAGGTTTAGGCGTTGATTCCACATTTGGAAAGAATAATAATAATAATAAAAAGGGCCAGTAGAGAAGCGTATTCCCTCGTGGGCTCATCCCTTGTGGTTTGGTCTGATGCATGGTGTTCATGTGCTCATATGCCCCCATGGGATCATCCCTTGTGGTTTGGTCTAGTGCACGGTGCTCAGGCGCTCGGATCGACTGGCTTGCGTTGTGTTGTTGTGTTAGGTTCCCGACTCAACAGATCCTGGAATTTTCTTCTTTTCTTTGAGATTAGACCTGTCTAATACATTTTTTTGTTTAACTCTGATGTGTGGTTTATGTGTAGGCTTGCGTGTTGTGGTTCCAGGTCGCGTGGGGCTGGAGCTAAGCCTTTTGAGCTAAGCAGTGACTGTCCATTGTGTATGTCACAGTGGGTTTTGGATAATGGTAAAACTATTATGCCCAACCTACTAGATTATTTGTATCACTCATATCTCTCTAACACCAGTCACACGCAATTAAGTAGATGCTTGCTACTGAAATTTATTGAGTCAGAGAATCTTGATTCTAATCGTAGATTTATCTGGTTATAAATAGTGCAAAATTTTGAGAGGCCAATGCACTGTAAAGAAAGAAAATAACGAAAAAAAAAAGGAAAAAATTGCATTCCTAGAATTGTTTTAAAGAAGGTATAATATTAGTGAATATATTTCCCCCACACATACATTCTACACTAATTTCGGCCAAATCTATAGGTATCCCTATTATTTATTATTTATCAATGTATTCTAATTGTTTTTTTTTTTATCATTTTGCTCTAGTTTACATCTCAGTATATATATATATATATATATATATATATATATATATATATATATATTACTTATATTTATTACTTTTCTGGTTACATACATCTCAATATATAAAAAAAAACTGATATTTATTTCTTTTCTCTATCTCTCTTGTAGGTGAAAATTGTGGTTTCTTTTTTTTAGCAGGTAGGTCTACAATAAAACCAACAGGCTAAACAAGAGGCTGGAACATGTTATACAATGCTAGATATATTTTGTTTCTATACTTAGATATATTTTGTTGCTATACTCTCTCCTAATCGAGATTCCAATTTCTTAAGTAGTTTTATGTAGTGGGTCATTTCTGGGTTAATTTTGAGTAGGTGGGTAGGTCCTTGGCTCTAGATTTTGAACCAGGGCTATAATACGATGTGTAGAGTCCTTAATTTAAGTAAGCCTAAAAATTTCATACAATTAAACATAGAATTTCAAACATAGAATTTCTTTCACTGCGTAAATAATTCATTTATCTTCATATAAGCATATAATATTTGGCAGAAATTAAATTTGTTTACATCATGAAAATAAATTACATAATCATCACATAACTCATCAAATTCATAAATAAAAATACCTCTTCCTGATGCTAATTCCCGGTAATCTAGTTATCCATCCTCTCTGCTGCTTTGACCAAACCTTGCCTAAACCGACTAACCACCCAACCAACTAGGAGCAGCCTGTCCAGCTCCCTAGCTCCAGGATACCATAAAGAATCCTAGCCCCTATGTCCAAAACCCTAGAAACCCGGTGCCCTCTACAATGGTTCACCAAAAACCCCCAAAACCAAACTCCCAACACCAGAAAATATGCCCAACCAGAAATACAGTCCCCTCCTCCAAAATGATTGCTCCCCAAAAATCATCCCCCTCTCCCGTAGGACTCTTCCCCATCATATCTCCCCCCATCCACCAACTCCCTATCCTCCATTAATTACCTTATCCTCCCCATTATTAACTTATCCCATGCCTTTGTTACCTTATCCTTCATTTATTGCTTCATTCCCCCCCTGCATACGTAAGGTATTATTATTAATAATTTAAAGTTATTAAGCTCCTTTAATTTATTACTCAAATCTTTAATGAGTCAATTAATTAATTAATTAATCATCAACATATATGAACAATTAATTAATTAATTATTATTATTAAGAAATAATTATTGTTTAACTAAAACATATTAGGACAGTCAGATTATCTAATTAATTATATTTAATAAACCCTATGCACTATTTAACTAGGGTTGTTACATTGGGTTTGAAACATGTCATAACATTTGTTTGATGCTTGTTTGCATCTTCTACTAGGTTCTCCGACTCCACACCATTGCATTAAATATTTGTAAAGTGTTCCAACCATCATTCTCTCTTCTGACCTCACACTTTAGGGACCATTCTGTTACACATGAAATTTTCACACTTGGGTACCTCGCCCTATGTGTTGTTAGTGTTAATAAGTGTCTCATACACCTTGACACCATGGAATAACCTATGTCACAATCCCTAGTCAATGTGGAGGAGGCATATATTACATGAAGGCCAAAATACCAAGTGCACATGAATTATTGTTAATATTCATGAAAAAGAAATTAATTAAGTGCGAGAATCCAAATCAAATTTGGTTTCGTATTTTTTAGGGAAGGTGGAGGATCTCATGGATGGTTATAATATTTCCTCAAAATCCTTGAGAGATATTTCCTCCCTAAAATCCTTAAGAAATAATTTCTCCCTAATTATCTTAGAGATCCCTTCTTTAGTGGATCTGATGAGAGATCCTCTCCATGGTGGTTAAGCCTCCAAATCCTATAGAATGAGGGATTTCCATGGAGGAAGGGGCATGGAGAAGTTTAGATATACCAAACGTATGATATCATAAGGAAGGAAGCAAATTGGAGGTATCAAACTTATGGTCTTGGGAGCTTTGTGAAAGGGATCGACGAGAGGGACTTGGATAGGCTGTTGTGACTTCATCAATGGTTTGTAAGTATCTCTTTTGAGTTCTCATTAATACATGTGCTTGGCCCGTTTCCTTCAATTTGGTGTACATTTGCATGGAATTGTCTCTTTGGATGAATCTAGTTTTAAATTAATCATGGTAGAATAGGAAGTATGCTTTGTCTTCGTGGTTTATTGGATTGCAGGACTTTTTGAAAGGCTTGGGGATCAAAGCTCAACTTGGACTGAGCAAGGAAAAACATCGTAAAAAGGTACTCATATGATATTCCTCTTCTCGATTGAATAGTTTAGCTATGATTGAAGGGATGTCAGTGATCAAAGCTAACACTTTTCTGTCTTGGTCATAGGGGTCTAATATGCAAGAGGGAATTCACTTGTACGCATGGAAATTTTCCTACAATAGTAACTGTTGTTCAACTGACATACTACTAACTGGGAATCCAGGTGAACTTTTAGAGAGCGAATACCATATGAGATAACATCGCACAAAATTTCTAAAATGACGCTATATTCGACCACATTATTTGTGGATGGCTCTGTGAATAGACCACCTGAAGACACCAGTAGACCCTCAGGTGAGTAAACCACCCAAGCAATGGAAGGCAAGCTCCATGTATGATGAATGGCTCTGTATGCAAACTCTAGGTAGACCAAAGACTCCATTGACATCTTCCAACCAATAGAAAACTCGATAAGCAAGGTGAAGACGAAAACAAAGGGAAAATATATATACACTAAATTACATTAGTATACAAAGAATTCCACCCAAGCTTAGGGCTCAAGCGTTATATATTTTCAAGTAGAGCCCATTCCCGGGCTCGACCAACATATTCCCTTCATAATATTCTAACTCATTGGCTCCTTTTCCTAAGACACGTCGCACGATATGGGGACCATACCACATGGGTTTAAAATTGCCTGCCCCTAGTGGTTCTTTTGCTTGATCATATAAGAGGACCAAGTCACCATCACCATATAACTGAGTACAGATAGAGTTATCATACTGAAACTTGGCATGTCTTGTGTTCACCATGATATCCATAGAGGCATCTCGATGATGCTCATCAAGACTCTCTAGGTGTACAAGGCATCGCTCGAGATCGATAGTGCCAGGTAGGAGCACGACTGCAAACTTAAGAGAATGGATTTCACATTCAATAGGTAAAATCGACTCCACACCGTGTACTAAATGTAAAGGGGAAAATCCAGTGGCAGTCTTGACCAAGGTTCAGTATGCCCAGGGTGCGGGATATAGCATAATGTGCCAGTCAGACTTACTCTGGATGATAGGTTTTTGAAAAATGGTATTGAGAGAGTTGTTGAATACATCTACTTGTCCATTTTCCTAGGGGTAATAAGGAGAAGAATGACCATTTCTAAAACCCATCTTAGATGCTATTCTTCCATCATTTCATTCTAAAAGTGACTGGCATGATCAGTGACAATGTCACTTGGGCTACCGAAGCGGGTGATAATTTTATTGAATACGAAGAAGGTGGAAGTATTCCCATAATATTTAACTGTAGACATGGCCTCAACCCACTTAGTAAATTAAATGACGACCACGATAATGTGTTGATGCCCCCCAGCTGAGGTTGGGTTGCAATCCATGAAGTGCACCTCCCACTTGGTGAAGGGACCGACAATAATGACTAGGTGAAGAGGGGCTGGATGCGAGCACATTTTTCAAGTGAATACTTGGTAGGGGTGACACTTATTAACCACTTCAATACAATCTTTAAAGATAGAAGGCCAAAAATAACCAGATCAAAAAATTATTTGGGTTGTTGCAAGACCGGAGAGATGACCACCATAAGCCCCACTGTGGAAATCGTTTAAGACTGAATCGACTTCTCTGTGACTTAAAAAATGATGCAAGATATTGTTTATTCCTTGGTGATACAAAGTGTCACCGACTATAGTATAATTATTAGCTTCGTACCATACACGTCGTCGGTCATCTCGTGAGATATGTCATGGGAAATTCAATGTTTGAAGATAGAGAACAATGTCTCCATACCAGGAGTCAGACGATGAGACAAGAAAAATGTGTTCATCCGAAAAAAAATAAACATGGATAACATCCTCATCTAATCATGTCAAGTCGAATATTAACTCCGCGAAGACTAGCGATTTCTTGGATTTCACAGAAGAAAAATCGAGATCAAATTATTATAGAATGACAATCCATTTATTATATTTCCCCCCTATGATATGCCTGGTAAGGACGTATTGAAATGGATTGACATTGACAACCATAGTAGTCTTGTAAAGTAACATATAATGATGTAAACGTTTGACTGCGTGAACAACAACCAAATCTAGATTTTCAACGTGAGAATAATTAAGCTCAGGACCAACTGAGTTTCAAATAAGATAGTATATGACATGCTCATGGAGATCATCATCCTCCTGAACCAAAACCATACCAATCATCTCCTCAAACTCGGTGATATAAAGAATGTAATCCCTACTGTAGTCAGGAGACTTCAGTAGAGGCATCGATACCAAGGCTTTCTTCAAAGCATCAAAGGACTCCTTGGCTCACTCATACCAGATAAAAGGGGTTTCCTTCTTCAAAAGATGCATGAAACTCTTAGTGATATTGGCATAATTTACTATAAACCGACGTAGAAAGTTAGCTTTCCTCTGTAAACCTTGAAGTTTTCTAATATTGCATGGGGGAGGAAATCAAAGTATTGCCTCAACCTTTAACAGATCTACCTTGATCCTAGTCTCAAAAACTATAAATCCCAAAAGACAACTAGACCTAATGAAAAATATGCACTTATGAGGGTTTAACCATATTCTATATTAACAACATCTTTCAAAACCAAGCCAAAGGTGCGTAGAGTGATCCACTCTCTTACGAGAGTGAGCAAAAAGATCACCAAGGTAAGCTTCGACTATATGCTTAAGATCATGGAATGTGAAGGTTATGGCACATTGGAAGGTTGCTCCGATGTTTTTAAGGCCCAAAGGCATTTTCCGGTATGAGAAAGTACCCCAAGGAAAAATGCATGTCGTCTTGTGTTGATCGTCAAGTTTAATTTGAATTTGGTTATACCCTGAAAATCCGTCCATAAAAGAAAACCCTTCGCTCCCCGCACACTCATGAAGAATCTCATCGATGAAAGGTGTCAAGAAGTTGTATTTATGACAGACTTTGTTCAGGTCACGAAATTCCATACATACATGGATAGTTTCTTACTTCTTATTCACAGGAATGGGATTGAATACCCATTAAGTCAAGGGAATCGGGTAGATGAAGCCAACTTTAAGTAACTTCTCCACCTTTGCCTTAATAGCAGGGGTCTTCTGGGGATTGACATCTCTAAGACATTGTCGAACAAGTTTAGCATCCGGATAAGTTATAATCTCATACTTGATAATACGAGGGTCGATTCCTAGAATATCTTCATATGACCAAGCAAATACATCTAAGAATTCCTTGAAGAGTTCGGTGTAGATCAGGATTTATTCTAGCGAACAATCTGCACTGATATGTACATTTTCAATCTTTTGAGGGGTACGAGAGATATCTATCGTGACGGTATGTGAAATACTCGCCATATTTCCTTCGGCATAAATGTCATGCATATCAAGTGGAACTATGGTGTGACTAACTATCTCACTCAAAGTAGATCGAAAGTCATCTTGTTCGATCCTTTCAATATCTGGGAGAAAATAAGCATGATGATGCATATCATCCCAAGGTTTGTCAGTACCATTCATGGCTTTGATGATATCTTCATCGGAGGGTAAATTCTCATTGAGTAAGTCATGTGAACAAGACATCAAAGTGGCCCACACGGGCCTAAGAACAGGATCCTCCTCGTCCGTCGACGAGGTAATTGGATCAGGATCAACAGAAGAGTCAATAACAATTTGATACGCAATCTACATTGTCGATAGTGGCATGGCCATTCCATCATGTGACTAACCTTCACAAGCCAAATTCGGGGAAGGTAGGGTCCATGGATCACTAAAATAGGAAGTGTGGAAAGGAATGGACCTCTTTGTCGAAATGGGCCTACTGGACATGGCGTAAACATGGTGAATTGGTGCCATGAAGTCAAAAGTACCAATAAGGGAAGAATACCTTTCGACACCGAAATTCTCAGTTGTTGGCTGAGAATTGTCAATCACAGGGATCGATGGTCCAGCAAATGCATTGGGACTAGCATACACAAAGGATAACTGGTTGATGGTCATGATATTCCCTTCATGAGGAAAACAAAGAGTATGAAAGACGGATGATACAACGACGAACATAACATAGTTCCAATTGCATCCTAGTAACAAGTTATAATCAATAGGTGCATCAACTACCTCAACCTCCACCTCTATCGTCTTCCCACCTAACTGAACTAGAAAGTTAGGAAGAATATTGTGAGGGCCAAAGGAATGATCGTCAAAAGAAGTCAACATGTTTGATGATTTATAAAGAGTTGGAGAACCAAGATATTTCCAATAGATCAGGGACATCACACATGTAGTAGTGCCTTCCAACAACCACATGTTTGATGGTATACTTTGAGTACCCCATGTGTATTTGGAATGCCACATGGTAAGGTAAGCGAGGCTTCACATCTGTGATGTCAAACTTGAAAAATTTTGAGCCACTAGTTTTTAGAGCTCCTAACGTAGATAGTAAGGCATTCCTCTATGAAGGACAAGTCCGGAGTACCTTTAAATCTGGAATCACACAAGGGGATTGACCTAGGTCCTCGACAATAGAGTAGTTTTGGGTGGCTCTAGAATTTGGATTGTGAGTAGAACGCTTGAGTACTCCTTTCGGAATACAAGGCAGTGGCTCTAGTTTTTCAATATGTAAAGTAATCTCCGAAGGAAGAGGAGGAGATTCTAGACCAGGTATAGCTTGTGAAGAGCTATAATATTGAGATTGAGTGACTACATGAACTTTCGCATCGACCATATTTATACACAAATGGTCGTCATCTTACAATGCTGGGTTTTGACTCCCACCAACCACATTTCCAGTGTTTGAGGAGCTCGAGGCCATGTTATGGTTGTGTGGGAAAGGATTCGTCAGCATGATAGGCGGTAGATATAGTAGCCTCATAGCTTCTGCAAGTTTGGGGAATAAATGAGTAAGGTGATCTTATGTACAAAGAATATAGGGAAATTTCACCTTACATATTTCTCTCTTCCACTCTTAGATATTATTATCCATCTTCTCATTATTACCATTGTCCTTGGGTTTATTATTATTTTTCCCACCCTTACGATTATTATTACGTCCTTTCTTCTTATTCCCACCTGGTTTTTGGTTACCATTTGGGCTGACCGACGATTGAACGAGATGTACATCCGACTACTGAGTGGGATTGGAAGACACAGATGAAGCTATCCCTCATGCAGATTGGTTTAGAGACATAGCTTTCAAATGGATTGTCACCGAGTCTGTGGATTTTACATTGGATGAGCCTACAAGGCCATCAGCATGAGGTCCAGGCTTTTGTATAGGGTCATAAGTTGACCGCATTGTGTTCAAAAAAATGTGGTATAACATCCCAGACTAAGCATATATAAGATATTAATTCTGGGCTTTGTAGATCACTTCTTCCTCAGTGGTAACCCCGAATGTAGAAACATAATTCGAGATAAGTGGTTGCAAAGCCTTAAGAAACCATTCCAAAATAAAGGCTCAGGATATGGAGATATTAATCAATCTCTTCCATATATTCCACTCATGTATTTGATCTGAGATATGACTGGATGTGTCCTGGCATAAAGTTGACATAATTTCTAGGCCAACATCATAATGAACCAACAATTGGAAGTGGTTAAGGAAGAACAAAACCATCTGACAAAAGGTCCCATATTCCCCTGTAGGTAACTCGATATACCATTTTGCAGTGACCCCAATGAGGGTGTGTTGAAATAATCTTGACCGAATGGAATCGTCATTAAGGGAATTCGAGGAGCACCATAGGTTAAAGTTACTACGTGATCACTAGGATCCTCGCCATCCTTAACATCAAATTTTGGAATGTCTGAAGGAAGTTTGGTGGGGAAGGGGGGCCATGTAGGATCATGACTCATAGGATTTTTTCATCAACTTAGATAAGTCTGACAAATTAAGCATGGTCAGAAAAGGAAGACGGGGTTGTGGCATTTGTTCCCAATATCCCTAGAAAGATTGTGTTTGAGGAAATGTAGCCCATCCAGGGTTTCAGTAAGGACCATGGCCCTACCCAGGATTGTAAGACCATCCTCTAGGCTGATTCATAAAAGTTTGTTGGGCATCATTCCAGTAGGAATGTTCTTATGGGGGTAGTAAAAATTTCCCCCAACTGGATTGGATCTGGGTTGGGATTTTCCCAAAGCGTGAAACTTACCTCCTCTAGGGGTGAATCCGGAGGGTAGAGGTGGATTCATCTTGCCAAACATGTTGGTCGGAATTGACACTGAGGAGGTAGGGCTATAGGATGAAACTTGAGTAAAAAATTGTTTGAGAGGTTGATTGCTCCACCCAGAAGAAAGAGGATTAGACCCGAGGTTAAAAGCAAGAATGCCTCCATATTAGGATTAGTTTGAGGGATTTGAGAACCACCAAACTAAAATGGATTATAAGGAGGTGTATTGGCCCCAATCCCAATGCTATCATTAGGGCCAACAACTGGGATGGCATTCGAAAACTGCAAAGTAAAGTTCGACATACCATAGGAAAAAGGACTAGAGGCCATAGGGATGTACTGAAAATTATAGCCTGGTGACTGACCAAGAGACCCAAATGGGTTCAAGGAAAGATATTGAGCATTCACTATAGACCGAGCCATATTAAATTTTAATTATAGGTTCCTCTGGAACTACAACCATTTTGGTTGCAAGAGTCGAAGGGGAGCCATTAACTATAGTAGGTGTGGGAGTCAAAGGGCTCTTTGTGTTTTGAAGACTAGGTTCAGTACTCATCCTTGTATAATCACAAGTCTGGACAATGGAGGTGTGTGTACCATGTCTAATAAATCTATGCCTTTTAGAAGGAAAAGACTCAAAATCTGGTGGTAGTTGTAACAAGCGACGAGACCGACGGGGACGTTGGTCCAACTCCACGATGACTTAAGACTCTAAAGACAAAAAATAAATCGTAAAGCCAACTAGTAATCAAAGAGCACACCAAAAATCAAACGTCCAATATGCACACAAATGGGGTAAAGTGGTTGAAAGTGGCCTCCCTCCCTAAAGAAGGTATGTTTCACCCAAGAGGGGCCTGAGACTCCCTGCTAAATATCAGTGGTAACAAAATTAGTTATAAGGGCCCTCGTGGGCTTAACAACTAGTCAACGAGATCCCCCCAGAGAGGTAATCCTATATAAAGGTTGTGTGTTGTCCGACCCTTATCTGACCCAGGGTACCTACAGAATAACCCCTACAAGTAACCTATGTGGCACCTAAGTCAATCAACTAAGCAATCAACGTATAACTGATGCACATGATAGCAGTTGTAAGTCAGGTCAACCGTATGGTTAGGGTAGAAAATATCGAAACCTTGAAAGTACCGCCTCTCACGGAGGTAAAGGCACTAGCAATATCCCCAGATACGAATAGATCCCTAGAAATATCTCTGATGCTAAGAAGGTATCAGGGGGATATCCCTTCAACCAACCTCGCGCGACCAACTCTGGTGTGAGTGGAGCCTCCTGATATTACCAATTATATAATGTATTTCTCCACTCCTTTTGTCAGACACATATGTTTATTTAATTTCTTGGATAAGTTTACTCACAAAATCCTATTCCAAGGAACTGAATCCTAAGATGGTTTTTGCACCCTAGAAAATAATGTCGTGACTAATCAATTTTAAATTATAGCGTTAATTTTAATGGCCGTGATTACTCAAAAAGGTGTGGTAGTGAAACTCCTTATGTTATGACTCAACATAAAAAGTAAATATGAATATAATGCAAAGTCATAACTTCAATTTTCAATGAATGCTATTCTTCTTAAAACAAATGCAATTTTCAATTTCAACATTGCAATTCTGAAGTAAAAATGCAATCTTTCTTTACATGCACTAAGCTAATGACAAAGACTCAAAAGATAAAAAAATGCCAAGCAATGCAAAATGCATAATATTTTTGTATTTTCAATATAAGAAAAATGAGATAACTCAAGAAGAATACCGAGTGAAACACCCAGCCCAATGTACAAGGACAATCAAAATGAAAAGGTGATGAGAAACACTCCACCCGAAAATTCAACCCCAGACAGGTTTCTTGTCATCCCACAGGAACATAACAGTCACTATAGAGACCCAAGAAGACTCAACAAACATCAAATCCCACCCAACAACCACCAAACCCAACAAACAAGAAAAAAAGGTTGGCGTACATGACTGTTCAAGGAAACAGAGCATATGTATGCATCTTGCAGAGGGAAGAACCACGTATATACACGTCCGTCAAACCAAAAAATGTGTATATGTTTCAAAAACAAAGCCAGGAAAGGGAGAAGGATGAAAAAATTAGACCCAGAGTGAACATAGGCTGTCAATCAATGATACGACAAGAAACATAATAGGAATGAGATAAATCTAAGGAGAAAATTACTCCAAACCCAAGAAAAAATATTCAATCCCCAGTATGGTCGCCAATTCTGTTACGAGGAAAATCTCTCTATGGCTAGGGTAAACCGCAATAGACGGAAATGATTGCAGAAATCAAATCTATTCTCAGGTATGCTATGTAAAAAAATATTCTAGCAAGACAAGATAACGGGCCTACCTTGTTGAGACGTTCGATGAAGTCCACCTTTGATCACTCGACCCAAAACAATATACCTGTAACTAGTCCTCAACAACCAAGCAAAGAAAGCATATGGTGATAATAAATGATGTTAGCACATTCAATAGAATAATCCATTAATAAACATGACAAATATGCCCATGGAATAATAATTCAAATATTTGCAAGATATCAATTGGACAAGAAAATAGTATTTCTATTAATATATGATCAATAGAAGTGAAAATGTTACAGAATTCTGTGTCGGCATGGTTTGGAACCAAGAAACTAAGTTTCTTCCAATTGGGCCTCCACCACTTCAATCCTCAACCAAAGGCAAGATCATAGAAGAGAGACAATAAAGTTCTCAATCAATAAGGGAAGAGCTTGGGGGACGAACATTGTGTTCAGACTTAAAGGACAAAGAGATGCAGACTCAATATGAAGTAAATAATTTCTCCAGAGTAACTTTTCTCTCAAAGTTGAATTCTTTCTCTTCTTTTCCATAGTTTGGAATTGGCCCATTTATAGCCTTCAAATGGAACTGAAGGGCTTCATTGGAACGTTTCCAGTATATGGAAGGCCAAGGATCATAGATCTCCTATCGTGACATGGAAACCCAACACTACTTTTCATTTTTGGGCACAAATCCTGATGTACGCGGGTTGTAGTGGTGCAACCTGCATATACACATGTTGTATAGTAGGCAAGGTGCGTACATGTGGAAAAATACTTATTTTTATCTCTGGGATTTTACAAATAGGGATGAGAAGTATGCATAGTGAAATGGAAAAAGGCCTTATGTGCAATATTGCATAGGATGAGGCAAATCTTGCTATAATAGTGTGTAGCACCCATCTACAATTTATATAATGTATTCTGGAGTCATATACCAAATTGTTCCTTCAGCTTGTTTGTAAGATGGGTTTTGTCTTCTACAAAATGTTTCACTGTTTTTTTTTTCCTTGGTATGATGTTGGATTTGTTTGGGATTACATGGGTTCTTCTTTAGGTTTCCAAAAAAACCCTGCAAACCATTGGGCCTTCTAAAGACTAGAAGGAAACACTTCGCATATAGTGCACAATGAAGTCTCACCTAAGATTGATTATGGGTAACTGTAGGACCCAAATGTTTGGAATCATGGAAGGGGTGTTTCTCATGGGGATGTTAGACATTCTTCCTACCTAAAATATATCAGATCTATCATTATAACACAACATTATAACCATATCTACCATTCTGTAACAATTACATTCATTTAAGATTCATTCTGTAGTAAATATCATAAATGTTCTAGTGCACACTGCATTTTACTTCTATCAGATCCATTCATTCAACATAATAAAGTAAGAAACAATATTCCACACAAAGACACCATTTTTATCGTGGTTCACCCTCCCGGGATATGTCTAAAGATATCTGACATTCTTTTATCTTTTATTCATCTCCATTAAGTTATGACATTGCATGCATTAAATATGATATGAGGCTAACAAGTTTGCAGTAGGCTCCACAACATGCTACCTTACCCTATTAAGTTTATAATGTTGTGCACATTAGATATAAGGATGACAAGACTGTACCAAGATCCATAGCTTGTGATATTACCCATGATTACAATTCATCTCTTTGTCTCCAAAAATGATTGTAAGAACATCTCAATATTAGCTCCACATATCTCAACCAAAAAATAACAACTAGTAAGTGCAGCTTCTCACTCATCACTAGCAACTAGATCTCCTCAAATATCACAATACATATTTATACTACAAAAATGGGTTAAAACCCGTTACAACAAAGACCAAAACCCTAACCCACTAACTCTAGGTGTATTATATTTTTCCACATTCTAACTCCTTTCGTGTGGATGGTCCACAATTCAAGCACTTTCCTCTTTGATCCACGTCCTTCTTCCTTCCTTTGACTTTCCTACTTCCTCAATGCTTCTTTTCCCTATTTTATGGCGCACACTCCTTTTTTGGATTACCATGCTTTTCCCAAAAATGGCCTGCGCCAACAAATGATCAGTGGGTATTCAATGGCATGGTTGTTGTAACATACCTAACCTCCAACCGAGCAACATTACATGTGGAAAAGACATTCAAAATAATATTTACTACTAACTTAATTTCTTGTATCTTACCAACTATGGGTCACACATGGATTTAACTATTGGCTGATACGAAAATTCTAAATGCATCTAATAGAACATATTAAAACACAAATGCACTGTTCAAGTAGATAGTAAACACACAACATTCATATTAAAACATTTACATAGTGAAATAACATAAGAACGAAACATAAAAACTTATAAATTAATAGTTAACCAACTGACTACATATGGAGGATGAACCTCCCATCCATAGGCATTGTTTTTCATTCCTCTCAAGAATAGACCACCATCGCGCTAAGGCTATAAGTCCAAAAGGAGATTCATCCCTTCTGGTTGTGCACTCTCCACACACAATATCCCCAAAATCTAGGTTCCATTCTATTTCCACAACCTGCACAACCCAAGGAATGGGATCCCCTTTCACTACATATAGTCCCTCGGGCCTTTCCACTTCCCTCCAAGGATCTAGTGCATCTGGTTGACTATAAATATTCCCATCTACTCCAAAAGTGCTCATAACAACCTTCATAAGGCTCTTGAGTCTTTTCCTCAATCGAAAAACACTCTATAGGCCCAGAACCCGATTTCCATCTGCACATGTCTCTCTCTAAGCATAAAACACAACTGGACAATGGTTTCCTTCAAGAACAACATGGATATAGATCTTTCCAGCACTCGAATCCTTTCTTGTTGTCCAAAAACTGCAAGTAAAAACTACTCTCTATTCAAAAATGTGAGTCTCTAAAATCTTCCCCCTTTTCCATACAAATTTCTTCTCTTTTCTTGTTTTCTTGACTTGAATTATACTCTTCCCCAAGATGATTTTACTCATTACCATGCTATCTAATATGTGACATCCCTTACCACCAACTGACCGAGAAATATCACTCTGTAAACATACTTTTTTATCTGATACCAATTTGTGACATCCCCGACCACCACCAATAGGTCGGTAATGCTACCTAATGACTGTATATTTTAATTCTCAACTCTGATACCACTCTGCGATTCCCCCAACCACCAACTGGCCAAGCAAAACCACTGAGACAGACTTCATTTGTGGAAATATTCACATATAAAACTTAACCGGGAATGAAATAAATAATATGGAAACATACATGCAGTGAAACACATGATAATATTACAAGAATCACAGACATGCACTTAAATACATCATTAAGCAATTATGCACAAAAAATATACTTATCTCTTTATTCAAGTACACCAACTGCGTGTAGACCTTCCATGAACCTCCCAGCCTTAGAGCACATTGCTCATCACTCTCAGCAGTGGGTCACCCTCGAGCTAGGACTAAACTCCATCGGAAAATGGATTCCTAGGCTAGGGAGAGACAACATGAAGTTTCATAGTACAACAGGAAGGATTTCCTCCAAGGATTCACTTATGCCCATAACTCATAGACTCTGATTCCCCACATGCTTGTCCCACCCCGGGAGTGTACACCTTCACTGTCCAACAGTCCATCGATTACTACACCTCCCTTTCCTTGGGCTTCAACAGTAGGTCGGATCAGGAATTCTCAGAGATCTATAGCTACTACTAGACTCCCTCCAGGAGAACTCACTTCCTTAGCACACTCTCTCACCCGGAGAGAGTTGCTCACAGTCCTGTTAACCTGCTTCTTCTATTCATGGGCCTGACAACCCGCTTCTTCACTCTCTCTCCTCAAGACATGGGCATGGTGATGAAATCAACATAAACTGGACATGGGAACCGATACATATAGGACAAACACAGGAAACCCCCAAGGGAAAATGTGTTGCAAGGGTGACAATTCGGCTATGTTGGAGAGGTTATGTTTGGTTTAGGAATTCAACAAGGCATACTAGGGTACTCGGTGCTTACTGGGTGCATTGGCACAAAAATGGACAAGACAAGAAAGAAAACAATATGAATTCTCACTTATATTCCATGTGCCTGAGCTGACACATGGCGCTCATGAGGCATGTTCCTCTCCATTTGGAATTCGTACCCTCTTTCCAAAGGAACTTAGGATATATTCATATCCCACTCACTGCATTTAGAATTATATATATATATATATATATCTATATATATATATATATATATATATATATATATATTCTATTGGACTTAAGCTCTTAAGATTAGCCCCTCTCAACCCCCTTCCCTTTGCCATCCTAGTGGAGCTTAGTCGCCCATACTCTTTCTTCATGGTAGTTATATACGTAGTTATGTTGTTTATATTAATAATACAAATATTTACATGTACAAAACAAGCTCTTGGCCTTTAACATCTAGGCTCTCCAGCCTAATAAACACATAAGCCTACCAACTTATAAATACTTGGCTCACCAGCCTACAAAACATGTTACATTCATAATTACAGCTAGGGCTGGACCTTGGGATATTACACAATAACTATGGGATGTGACCCCTCACACCCACCCTCTTATAGGAGTTTAATTATTATGTTTAGTAACACTCAACAAAAAATAAGAGGTTTATCCAATAATAATAATAATTTAGGAATTTGGGTTGGATTAATATACATGAATAATCCCCCCTTGGACCCCTCTCTCTTGTGGAATCATACGCCCCCATCGTTCTCCATCCTTTTCATATCGCAACTAGTAATTACTATTTTTATTAATTATTTCCATGCACATAATATACCATTCAAACTTCATCTACATTAAACTAATATGGTCTCTTCTCCCTAGTACATCGGCTCACTAGCCAAAATCACATTTATACAATTACATTATAATTTGTGGGGATTAAAAATAAAGATGTTACATTTCCCTCCCCATTTTTTTTCACTGTCCTCAATGCACAACACCCTATAGGTGTACATTCATTTCAGAAATCTGACTCCCCGACCATTAATCAACGTACAATCTCTTTGGCCCAAAATGACACAAGCATTCTATCCTAAATAGAATTACATAGGAACCTTGACCCAAAACATAGGTACATAGGAACCTTGGCCCAAAAAATATACATACATAGGAGCTCCAACCAAAATACCATAGATACGTAGGCTCCCTGGCCTTAAATGTGCAAGATAACTTCACAATTCATCATTTTAGAAACAACTCCAACCAACAAATTATCATTTTTCATGGACTACACCACCTTTCTCTAGCTCCAGTTGCCATATTATTCATACTTTGTCAATTCCCACAAAAAAAAAAAAAAAAACGTGTTCCCCTCAACTTTCACTACCCAAGGAATGGGTTCACCCTTCACTGCACATAGTCCCTTGGGACTTCCCACTTCAGTCTAGGACTCAAGTTCAAGGCCATAAAATAAGTCTTTGAGTTGTGGCTCTAGGAACTCTACTTGTGGTAACAAAATCACCAACTATCAAATAGTGGAATTGTGCCTCCTGAAAAACTTCTTCACAACTCTGGTGGAAAGTAAATACACAATCATGACATACAATCTCAGCAATACCCATAACAATTAAAACATAACAAAATAAACTTAATCATACACAACAACGATGAAATAAACACAGAAAATAATTTAGTCACATAAAATCATAGATGTAGAAACATCATTCAAGCACAACAAGTAATAGTAAATAAGGGAAAAATTAAAATGCAATGAACAACAATTAACCCATATTTAAGCATAATTAACACAATGATTACAATCATGTATTCACATGGTTGTTTCTCTATTTCACAAGTAGAAACACTAAGAACTTGGATCAATGTTATTTTATGAGAAACCCTCATGATATCAACCACCATGTCGTAAGAATTAATGAGTTCCCTCCCCCTTTCCATCCTCACCCTCCAGGATCAGGAATCCCCTTTACTTCTACATAGTCCATCGAGTGATCCATCATTTTTCAAGGTGTTATGTTGCAAAGGGAGTGCCAAATGACTACCAGATTTTCACTGGAGATTTGTAACCTATGGAAATCATAGGGTTCCAGTTTTGGAACAATATCCTTCTTTCTGAGCTTCCTAGATTTAATAGTCATCATCTCATCTATATCACACACATAAAATCATCATGAAATATCATCCTAGCAATTTTACATATTAATTTCCAAATTTGTTTTACATATAGGAATCTAAGTTTCCAAAGAATGGGTTTTATTCTCAACACATTGGGCTCTTGAAACAATATGTACCAATATTCCTTATGGGTTTACACCATTTCCATATCCAAGACCATTTTTCCTATAAATTTTCTCCCTTTAATTCATCCCAACAAATTGTTAGTGTACCATAAAAAATTTCAATTATTAATTTCTCAGATTTGTTTTATACAAGAAAACAAAAGACTGTTCCCAAGCATGGGATTTTACTCATTATGTTTGACACTTTTAGTTGTATATGTCAATCTTCCTTATGGGATTACACCCCTACCATATCCAAGACCAATCTTCCTGCAAATTTTATCAACTTTCTTGCATCCAAACATTATTGTTATCACTCATGCACATTTTCAATAGTTCATGAAATGATCTCACAATTGTACTTTACAAGCAATTCAATCATTTCCAGTCATTATTCCCATTAAAAATGGAACTCAACCACTAATGATATTATCTAGAATGAAACTATCATTCATTGCAACATATGCATGAAGTCCATGAAGTGATTTTCATAATTATATTAATTTAAAAATTCCATCGCTCCCAACTATTATTCATATTAAATGGAATTAAACCATCATTCCTCACATATGCATTACCATCACCCAAACTTTTCATCATGTAGTCAAACATTTTAAATAAATAAACCCAACATGCCAGTGCCCATGGCCACATTTACCCAATCCATCCTTGCATTGACTCTGGAATACCATATATCCATGTCATGTATTCCACCATGGTGAGTTGAGAGGTATATCCAATGTCTCAACACATCCTATAAACTATTCCCCACAATATATCCAATCATTTGGATATCTTCCTTTTCAAGCCATACACAACACTAAGAACATCATCCCTCAATGTCGGCAAAACGATTGTAGCCCAACATCATTTTAATAGGGGAAAACCATTATGCATTTGGATGAAACTATAGCCTTTCCATATCCAACCTTGATATGGCCTCACGCATGGTCATCTCTAATGACATTCATTATGCATTCGATCATTACATAACATGTATGCACACAAGGACCTCTACCTTTATTGACTCATCCAACTTCTAGGAGATCTGTCATGCTTTCATGACTTTGACATCCAATAATATGCTTGAATTTATGTTATTATACCTTTAATTATGCAAAGTGTGCAAGAAACAATTTTTGGTAGAATTATACATATCATAGAATTTTTGTCAATTAATTCTGCAAGTCCTTTTTTTGCTCAATTCATGAAGAATTATATCATATTTGTCCCAATTATACTAATTCCAAGTTATTCTCCTCTTAATCGTATTTCCAATGACTATTCTTATGCCCTAATATGATGTTCGAGTTGAAAGTTATAGCTTCCCGAAAAGGACATTTTCACCCCATTTGTGCATTTTCTCCACTAGCATAATTTTATTGAAAGGTAAGCTTCTGTCAACTGCAAGGGAAAATATGTTAGGAACTAGACAATATTTTTTCTGAAGTATATATAATAATAATGAAACAAAATTCAAAACAACTCTCATATTTTCAATCTGATGCTTTGGTCAAAAAATACAACAATATGGAAATGGAAACTTTGTCATTTCTCACCCCTTTTTCAAGAATTGGAATTTTTAGCAACTGGATATTTCTCAATCTGTTCACTTATGGAAAAATTTCTTTATACCAAAGTTTTTTGTCTTAATGAGTATGTAAAATGTTGAGTAAATATTTTTTTCTAGTTTTGTGATCCATGGTCATTTTTCTTCTAAAAATATCAAAAATCCCCCAAAAGTGGCCCAGAATAGTGGATTTTGACCCATTTCAACATCTCCATTCCAATCCCCTTATAATTTATTTAATTAATTCATGGATTATTTTGATTTCTAGTTTGTCGAATCTCTCCAAGAATTTCAACTTAATCTAGATCTATGCCAGTGATTTGGACCTAGATCTTTAAAAACCACTATTTTGCGATTCTTTATGAATCCCATAAGAAATGGACAATGTCCCTCTCTGGCACTTTTGTATATATCCTCTCTATGGAAAAAAACCCATAAGTTTTATCGCAATCCAACTTAATATACTCTATTTGTGGCCAAAATAAGAAAATGGCTCCAAACATAGTAAGGGGAGAAGTATTGTACCTTTGATTGGTTCTTACTTATCATTGTTTGTAGTTGGAGGTTTGTGCCAACAAACAAGTTCATAAAGTGGTATAAAAATTCAAATTTCACATTATTGAAATATATAACCACCTTTCTTCCATGTTCTTTCATCCTATGTCAAATATTCTCCTTTAATAACCATCGACCCAATCAAAAATTCAATGCCTTTGAAGTCTCTTAATCAGAGCATGAGGGTGTGCTTTCTCTTTAAGAAATGTGCCAACCAATATTCAGTGCCCCATTCATTACTTTTTTCGGAAACAACTGCACATATTTTCCTGCAAAATATGAAGTGCCACCACATGAGTCCACCTAATGATCAAATAATAAAAAATTGATGCTAGTTATTCAAAATTTAATAGAATATTCACCGAACCCAACAGTACGATATCTAAGATGCGATCATAATATGCTAAAATATTTGATTGTTCCTCCTGTGACTGGGATAATTCCATAATTATAAATTAACCAATAGGGAATTATACATGATCCCATATGTCAACCCAGTTTATTGATTCACAATCATCCCATTCATTACTACTACATGGACCACAAAATAAAGAGAGTTTTCTCATCCATAATTTAATTATTGCATTTTCTAATGTTCAAACTAAATGGAATCCATGAGTTCCTTGGATTATTTTCCATTAATAACAATATGATTGATATACATCGACCACCTCCAAAATATATATATGTACATTTCCTTTCCTGGTTGATTGATCTTCAGGGGTTCTTGTTCCCTCTTCCATTATAGAATAACACCATTCAACAATGGATTTTGTCTTGGTTGGGGAGTCTAATTATATTTTTGATTCATAGGTCTTGTTTCAGGTGCATTTGGACCCCATTACCTAACATGGGGGTGTGGGGAGGATTTCCTTCCATATATCTCTTCATGGGGGTCCATGGGGAGATGACGAGAAATTTTGGATCGCCCCATCTGGCGAAGGATCGAGGGAAATGCCCCTGAAGAGATTTTTTTGGCAAAATTTCCTTGTAAAATATTGTAATCTCGTAGTCAATATGGCCCATTCATTACAAGGTCACATATATGATGGTAAGATTTATGTTAGGTTTTTTTTTCCCTATAAGGAAACCTTATTTTATGATGGAATTGTATTACAGTTGTGTATGTGAGTGAATATTGTATTCTGAGAGAGGAGACTATGAGAGAAAGAAGAGGAAGTTGAACAAGGGATGTTGTAGGTTGTATCTCTTCATTTGTTGGATTCTAATAAATAAAGGACCTAGAAATTTATCTAGTGTATGTAGCCCACACTCAGTGAACCACGTATATATGTGTCTCTATTGTATTGTGTATCTTCTGTGTTTTATTTCTACATTTGTTTTATTTTATTGATTTGCGATCTTGTTTTTCTAACAACTGGTATCATAGCGAAAGGTAACTCACAGGAAAAGAGAGTTATTTGTTCATGGGGGATTAATAGCGGAAGATGGAAAGTTTAAGGTCAAGCAATTTAACAACCAAAACTGCCAGTTATGGAAGATACAAATGGAACACTATTTATATCAGAACGATCTTTTGTTATCGTTTGACGTAAAAGAAAATAAATCAGTGAGTATGAAGGATGAAGAATGGGAGATTCTCGATAGAAATGCACTAGGAACGATATGATTGTTCCTAGAAATGTCAATGGCTTTCAATATTTCAAAGGAAACAACAATAAAGGATTTAATGAAGGCATTGGATAAACTTTATGAAAAACCCTCAGCCTCCAATAAGGTATTTCTAATGAAGTGATTTATTAATATGAAGATGTCATAAGTTTGGTCTATTTCCAACCATTTAAATGAATTTAATATGGTTACTTATCAGCTAAGTTCTATAAAAATGGACTTTGATGATGAGGTTAGGGCTCTTCTAATCTTGTGCTCATTTCCATAAATCTAGAATGGATCGGTCGCGATTGTAAGTAATTCTATCTCTGGTTCAAACACTCTAAAATTTGATGATGTTGTTGGTGTTATCCTTGGTGAGGAAATGAAATTCAAAATCACATGTGAGACATTAGGTAATGTGTTGACTATAGATATTTGGGGGAAACACCCCTGAAGAGATTTTTTTGGGAAACTTTCCTTGTAAAATATTGTAATTTCATTTAAATTGAGACCATTCATTATAAGGTAATAGATATGTTGGTATAAGTTATGTTAGGGATATTTTCCCTATAAGAAAACCCTCTTTTAGGAGGTAATTTTATTGCGGCTATGTATGTGAGTGAATATTGTATTATGAGAGAGAAGACCATGAGAGAAAGAATAGGAAGTTGGGGTGGGTATGTTGTAGGTTGTGTCCCTTCATTTGTTGGATAATAATAAAGGAAGGACCTGGCAATTCCTATGATTGATGTATCCCACACTGGGTGAACCATGTATATCTGTGTCTCTATTGTATTGTGTATCTTTTGTGTTTTATTTTCACATTTGTTTATTTTATTGTCCATGGTCATTGTTTTCTAACATTTCGCATCTTGAATGAGGGAAGTAGTTGTGAACTTCATTTTTTGTCTTTGTAACGTTGTTTTGATGCATGCACCTGCTCCATCATGATCCCATTTCTTATTCTTATACTCAAAATAGTTCCAAATGTGGTGCGGCAGTGCCTTGAGTGTTTTTTTCAACATACAAAATACATGAGTATTTTTGAACTGGATTGTACAACCATCTGACCAAATACAATTTTGATCCGTCTGTATGTTCTTCTCCTTAATGTGATTTTAAAACAATTGAAAGTAATTGTGTACATAGGATAAATCATGTCATGAATAATCACTTATGTAGAAGTGATACTCCTTAAATAAAACTCTATTTTCTTTGTCACTATCTGGACATGCATGTATGTGATATGGATGATTATGTTGACTTTCTCTAAGTGATAATATTGGATTTAAATCTAATTTTGTGGTTGAAGGGTGTATTTCTTAGAAAAATCAACCATTGATAAGACAATGACAATGAGAAATGTATCTTTACATATTATAAAACGTTATTCCTACGATCGAGCCACATGGGCATGCTAAACATGTGGTTGTGTCTCTTCAAATAAGTCTTTGATGAAGTCATATACTTGTATGTGGGAAATCACCAATTGTATATTTTTTCTTTCCTTCCTTATGTCAATATCATACACAACATGTTTAAAGTTTTGTAAGTCAACCTCATTCCTCCCCAATTTATATTCGTTGCTCATATGGATGCACTTGTTCAGTAATTCCATTCCATTGCACCTGGGGCATGTCCCATATAAGAAACCTTTCTGATAGAATGTAAAACCCTTTGGAATTGTACACAAGATGCTATGAATAAAGTCTGTAGATGATGATGACGAAAAAATAACTAAGCATTCATACACGAGGGTGTTATGCAATACAAAAAAAATCTGCGTGTGTGTGTGTGTGTGTGTTTCGTAATAATAAGCATACTCAATGTGCTATCTACAACACCATCTGCTACAAATTGTGTTTATTTGAACATACCAAGGCTTTCATTTATGGAAATATCTTTGGCCCAAGTTAAGTGCACTACGTGTAGTCCTGAATATCTCATACAATTTTATTTGTTTCATGTCAAGAAAGCGGTTAATGTGGATTTTATGGTCCCTAGATCTCCTTCTCAATTTTAATACATCTTTTTGGTTGGAAGAATTCCTAGTGTTCTCACACCATAAATCTTGTACTAGTCCCTTAACTGCTTTGATTAACTTCATGTCAGAATTAGGTAGCCTACCAGTGAAGGACCACAAATATGTTGGGCCACCTATGTCAAGACTATCTCTTCCATTAGAATACTTTCTAAGGGTTTTTATATTGCATTTCATGAGATGAGAGATTTGTTGGAGAAGATAATGTTTTCTTGTGATCTTGCAAATAATTGGTCGTGAAAAGACATGTTGGGATGCATTACAATGTTTAGAACTAGTTTTCTTACCATTTTTTTGAAAAGAATCCACAAAGTTTTTAACAATATGATGACTTGTTTCTAAACTTTTGATTTTTTGAATTCCTAAAATTCTCTTAACAAAAGTCAAACTTCTAGATTTTAACAAAGCTAAAAATAATTGACATTTAGCAACATCAAATTGTGGTTCAAAATATTCCTTAATAATTTTATAAGAATGATAACAAATAGTCTATTTATTTAACTTAACTTCAAGTGATTCTAGACCACTTTCATCCACCTGAATGCATTTAATATTTCTTCTCTTCACACTGCTCATTCTAGGTAGGGATGGTGAACTTGTATTCTAGCACACTTGACCACCCTACTGTGGAGTTACAAACATAACAGTTCTTGCCCCTTCAATCACTGGTAGATCAATTTTGGGAGGAGAGTGGACATGCCAATGACTAGTTTATGAAATGTCTGACTATCCAACAAGAGGTTTCACCACATGAACTTCTTCACCAGAAGGTTGTGCACTATATTCCTCTTTATTTTTATCCATTGTAAAATTATCTCCAAGAAAATCCTTCATCATCTAGTCATCCACAACAATGTTTTTTTATGAGATAATGATTGGAGGTTCAATAAAAATATGAACTAGATCGGTCTCCACTAAATATATATACTTTTCTTGGACTGATGGAGGAGAAAAAACAACGACATATGTTCCTCTAGAAATTGGATTTCTCTTTGCTGAAATCCTATGTTTTGACATACCTAAGCTTACCTTTTGTCTTTCTTCATTTACCTTTTCAATGGGTTTTTCTTTCCTATAATAATTTCTACTTCAATTCCATAGGTTCCCCATGTTTAAAGAGAACAATTTTCTTCCAAGTACACCATAGCGAGTATGCCTTCCATTCATAATTGTCTTCCAACTACACAAATTTGTCTACCAATTATAGAAGAAGATGCAAGTTTTCTTTCCACTCACAATTTTCTTCTATTTAAATAAATGTTTTCTACAAATTACACAAGAAGACAAAAAAATTCTTTCCAATGACAATTGTCTTTTAATTACACAAATTTTTCTTGGTATTACAAAAGAAGACACGAGCGAGCTTTCCACTGACAATTGTCTTCCAATTAAACAAATATATCTACCAAATACACAAGAGGAAACAAGTTTTCATTACACTAACAATTTTCTTTCTATTGCACAAATTTGTCTACCAATTATACACGAAGCTAAAAGTTTTCTTTACACTATAAATTGTCTTCCAATTGCACAAATTGTTTTACCAATTACACAAGAATACACAAGTTATCTTTCCAAAAAGACAAAAACAAATTCTACTGTCACTATTTCTACGTGCCTATGTTGGGCTAGTTCATGTTTTTCGAATAGAATGAGTTTGAGGAGTGCATTTGGAACATATCCTTGCCCAACATGAATGCATGTGTGTTCCTAGAATGAATGTGTGTTCTTGTTTGGAAGGGATGTGTGCCAAGCATACTCAACCTCATTTATTTCTAGTTACAAGACTATGTGCACGCTCTTATTGCAACATATACAAAATTTATTGTATGGCCCAAATAAATTTATGAATACATATGTATAGGGTTTTGGGGACAACTAGGACCTCAAGGATTAATATTGAAAGGTTTTTGAAGCATAGGGAAGTGGTCAAATAATTTAGATGGAGGTGCAAGGGTTGTGGGGACTTCAACAAGAGGTATAGGCATAGTGTACATAGGTCTCAGGTGTGGAGGGGGTTAATGGTTGGGTATAGGTGGGGCTGATGTAGGAGCATCGTTATAAACACCAAATGAGGACTAGTGGAGGTCAACTTAGCGCTAGCACGCACATTTAAAGGTTTTCTTTGATCCCAAGGAGGGCACATCATCTTAAATTTTTGAGATATTGTAATTAAATATATTTTAAAGTTTTTGGAGGCTTGAGCCATTGTATAAGATCTCCAGAGATTACAATCACCTTAATTATTTGTAGGATTGTAAATATGCCAAGATCAACTCTTATCTAGTTGTAAATAATCATTCATTCTAATAGACCATAGTAGATTAATGTTTTAATTGTAGTAAAATAGCACTAAGGTAGTTTGGAGGGAAGGCTCGAGAAGATCCTCGTGTATAAATATATGTAAACTATGCCCAAATGAGGTTGCTGAATGTAAATGTAAGAAGGTTGTTGTAGCTTATTTTTTCTACTTGTTATTATAGAGAGATACAAAGAACTGTATGAGTCCATGTACATACTTTGTTCAATGAATACAAGCAAAAAATGTTTGATTCCAAATGCATGGTGTTACTTATTTATGAGTTTATGCAATGAATGTCATGTTCTCTGTTTTGTTTGTTTTATGTTCTTGAGAATGTATTTTATAGTTAGATGTGTGAAATTTTAATGTTCCTTAAGTTTCAATTGTTTCTCTTCTAAGAGATCTGGTGCAACGAGTGCACAATGCATGTAAGGTGTGCGTAGGCTGAGTCAAATATGACTCATAATCTCAGGATATATAACATGAAACGTTGCAGAGGAAGCACAAGGAGTTCACAGTCACCCAGTGCAATGTTAAGTTGAGAACAAACCCATGCAAGGTGTGCATTAGGCTTGCACTCATTCGAGTGTAGGGGAGCTTGAGTTAGTGAATGAAAGGCGTGCGTGAAAAACCTTTAGTACCTTTCAAATTCTTGGAGAAAATTAGTGCGAGGAGTGCACATGAGTGACTTAGAAAAGTTTCTAAGTCTAAAATATTTTGAATTTCATAAGAGCATGCAGAAGGAATCCAAGGTTCAAGATACCTCATGTGGTTAAAGATTAGGAGGATTGGCGATGAAAATATTCAAGGAGGGAGGCTCTATATTCATTTTGAAGGTTGAACAATCAAGATCTATCTGGGAGGAGTCAGGAACAATAAAAAACATTCTATCTATAGAAGTTACATGGGAGTTATCCTAGGGAAGTTGTAGTGTACATTTTTGCTTACCAAGGCTTTTAACACACTATGTAACAATCTATACACACTTTTCACATAACACATACAGTCTAGTATATACTCCACATGCATTTAAACAAGTAAACACATTCTACACAGAGTATTCATATGAATTATTGCCATAATTAATAATCAATAGCACTTCATACTAATTCATATACACAACGGAAAACATGATAACAGATCCAGTACAGTCATGATAAAATGTGGTAAAAATATAATTAAACACTTATCTTGTGACAGTGGAGAAATCCACCAACCAAATGCAGGCCTTCCATGAACCTCCTAGCCGTAGACCGCACTAATTCTTAACTCAACAGTGGGTCACCCCCGAGCTAGGACTAAGCTCCACCCCAAGGCAAGGAATCCAGACTCAGGCTAAGGTTACAGGGAATTCAGTCACACACAACCACCAGGAAGAATGCTCTCCCAGGAATCTACCACGTTCACTGCCCATAGACCCTCATTCCCCACATGCCTGTTCCACCCCAGGAGAGTGCACCTTCTCTGTCACCTGGACAGTCCTTCGGCTGCCAGTCTCCCTTACCTTGGGTTACAAGAACAGACCGGACCGGAAGTCTCCGGGTTATGTGGCAGCTACAGGGTTCCTTCCAATAGCTCTCTCCTTCCTCTGCGCACTCTCTCACCTGGATGGATTCACTCACAGGCCAACAAGCCTCACACAGTCCAGACCTGCGTGCCACAACAAACACAGGGAAAATGGACATAGGATTCCTCAAGAACCGGTTCAACAGTCACAAGATGTTCTCATGGTCAATATTTTAGAATAGGGCTCCACACACAAGCTCCCTTAGCTTTTCCTGGGAAAACAGAGACTCTTCCCTGAAATTGACATGGACATTTTTGTTCAAGGAACACACACACTAGTTTTCCCTCGCAGACAGACTCCACGGCTCTGAACAAGGGTAAACACGCATTCTTCACCACCCAACATAGGCTTCCTCTCTGTAACAGACATACACGAGGTCTCTTGCAGAAAAGCTCTCACCCCTCACACTCAGGGCCGTACCGGGTCGAATGGAGGAGGAGGAACCCTTCTCATGGCTCGTCCCAGCCTTTTAGTGCATGCGCCAAGGTTGACACTTGTCACCCATGGGACTGCACGCGTTCCTCCCACGGCTTGGGAAATCACGTGTCCTTCCAAAAAGACTTAGGATAAAAACATATGATGCAGATATCTTTTGAAATAATATTAAAATATTATTTCCAGGTTTAATCCCCCCCTAGGCTTAGCCCCTAGGATCAACACTTAGCCCCTTTCCCACCTTCTAGCCCCTAATTCCTTGCCCACTCTATAGACGGTCAATCCCCCTTCACTCATTCATAGTGGTCAGTCTGCACCTGGCGGTGTTTATATTTTATTAAATATTCTGCATACTTACAAGTACAACAGTAGGCTCCTAGCCTTCAACACTTAGGCTTCCTGGCCTAACAAACACATAAGCCTACAGCTTATAGGAACTCGGCTCACCAGCCTATAACACATATGTACAATTCATTTCGTACATCAGATTTATAAAGGGCTCGGCCTTGGGGACATTACAATCCCCCCTCCCTTATTTTTTCACTATCCTCAGTGCAACTTACACTGTCTCTGCAAGCCTTTCAAAATTTGCAAAAAGATGCGGGTACTCTGCTCACATAACCTCTTCATTCTCCCATGTCGCGTCCTCAGGACCGTACCAGGTCCACTGGACCTTTACAAGTTCTATAGCTCGATTCTGGAGCTGTTTTCTTTTCCTGTCCAATATGCACACAGGATGCACTTATAGGACACCCTCTGGTTCCACCTGAATTACATTCCAATCGATTACATGATTAGCATCAGGTATATATATTTCTTAAGTAATGAAATATGAGATACCTTAGGTACAGTCGTGGGTGCAGTAATGCACTCATTTATGCAATGTATATGTATGTATATACAAACAAATACAATAACATTAAAACTGTATACAATATACACATCATATAATAAAATAGAGAATTGTACTTATCTTTTGAGTGAGAAGAACTCCCACCCTGGAGCAGAGCTATGACTCCATTGGGCAATGGCTTCCCAAGATAGCCATGGTCCACAATCCTTATCCACATGGTCTAGGCCAAGGTACCAGACCTCAACAACACTCCAATCATTCAAACCTCGACAGTACTCCAACCAACGGTCTCTCATTCCCCACATGCTTGTTCCATCCCAGGAGAATGCACCTTCTCTATCACCTGGACAGTCCTTCGGCTGCCAATCTCCCTTACCTTGGGTTGCAAGAACAGACTAGACCGGAAGTCTTAGAGAACCATGGCTTTGGGAGTTCCAACTGCCCTCAAAGGTTTCCAAGCAACATCTTCCCGAGATACTCTTTGTAGCCAACAATTTAACTTTTATCAACATCATCTCATCTGCGTCAACCACATGTAGTTATCATGAAAGTACATACAAGAATTCATTTAGGAATTCCAATTAATTCGAAAGGAAATTCAACTTTTATTCCAAAAACATGACATCGTATTTCATGATTTATCTTGGCTGTTGCCACATTATGAATGCAGTCATCCCTATGATTTTTCCACAAGCACAAAACTTCCTACAAGTTTCCTGCAAGACTTCATCTTGCATACTGCCAACAAATTGTTGGTATTTTCTGTACATCATAATTCAATATGTACAACATCTTATGCAATAATCTTAGAATTTCTGCACCTGACAATTCAATCACAATTACCAAACAACTTGACCAATAGAATGACTCATCATTTTATGCATATGCATGTCCACAGTTAACAACAGTAAGTTCATTATTTCAATTTTCTGAACATAAAATTTTATGTAGTCTCCATTTTTGTGACTACCTGGATTGTAACTTTCCTATTGTAGTGTTTAACAGTTCCTAAAATGTTCTCAATTTCAGGGGTTAGCAACATTTCAGCCATCAACATAATTATTTCCATGCAATAATATATATGCATGTACTTACCAAACATATTCAACCATTTCACTTAGTATGCAATTAT
>ML779704.1:189699-207488 GCA_009831015.1 Picea engelmannii | reverse complement strand
GGGTACAAAGTGAGGGGGATAAAGGGGTAGATGTAGGAGAGATAGAGAGAAGATAGAGAAATATAGAGGAGGTAAAGAGAGAGTGTGAGAGGGAGAGAGATAAATACAGAGGGATGGGGGTAGAGATGGAGGGAGAGGGAGATAAATAAGGGGGGTAGATAAAGAGTTATAGGAAGGGGGGAAGAGATGGAAGGGGAATAGAGAGAGGAAAAAAGAGAAAGGAATAAAGAGTTGGGGAGAGAGTGGGAGGGGGGTACAAAGTGAGGGGGATAAAGGGGTAGATGTAGGAGAGATAGAGAGAAGATAGAGAAATATAGAAAGGGAGGGTAGAGAGGGAGAGTGAGAGGAATGGTTGGAGTGAGAGGGAAGGGGGTAGATAGAGAAAAAGAAATAAATGGGGGAAGAGTTTGGGAGAGAGAGGGAGGTATATATGTTGAGACATCAAGGGAAGCTTACAATCAAGAGAGAGAGAGAGAGGGAAATAAGGGGATGGAGGAAGAGAGCCATCAATAGACAAAGAGAGGTCAAGAGTGATATGGTGAGAGAGGGAGGGGTTAGATAGTGAGGGAGGAGGGAGAGAGAGAGAAGGAGGAGGGAGAGAAGGGGAGGGAGGAAGAGAGGCAATGATAGTATAAAACATGTCAAAAGTGAGAAAGAGAGAGAGAGATAGGGAGGTAGAATGAGGGGCTGAGAGAAAGAGGGGGAGAGAGAGAGGGAGAGAGAAAAAAGGCTAGAGATAGAGAGTGACAATGAGAGTAAGAATGTGGAGAGAGAGAGAGAGAGAGGTGGGAGAGAGCTAGTATGTGTATGAGAGAGAGAGGATAGATAATGGGATGAAGGGTGTTATCGGATAAATCGGTAGGTGAAGACACTGAACGATCTCCCTAGATCCACCTAGATCTAGAACAAAACACTTCAGAACATGACACTTTCCTTAAGTTTTAAATATTCAATTTACTAACTAAAGAGGGATAGGTGACATATCGTTTAAACGCCACTTCCTCTCACTATCTCCATCCTTGCTTCATTCCAACGCTCATACAATGATGAACCTACAAAAGAACGCAACCAACTGGAGTGATAGTAATAGCATAAACCCAATATAAACCTATGTATGTGATCAAGGAATCATACAATAAAACACAAGAATCTTTATAGGAAAGAATCATATTACTGTATCATATTAAATGTGAAAGAGAGATTACAACCATGGCCTTGATGTCATATGATCCCTTCCAACTATCCTTTGCTCCCCACACACTTTGATTCCAAGAATTATGAGAGCACATATCTGATAATATTCACAATCTATCTTGACAAAGGAAAAATTCAAAGACACTCCACCCAAGCTAATAATTCCAAGCCAAATCCAACTTAGCCCTTCTCCATGAGAGCTCCTCTCCTTTTATAATATGAAGAGGATAAGGTGAGGAGGTTAGAATGATCCAACTTAATCATGAAAGTGAGTAAGATCCAAACCATTCGGATGCCACCTCACCATGGAAGTTTCTCCTTCTAGAAGATTCGAGAAAACACTCATTTTTCCCACGTGTAATCATTCTCGCACCCTACCTATAGAGTATACTGTGAACTCCTCGCTACCTAGCTATGATGCAGCCTACAAGAATCAGCCATTCTCTCATCCTAGCTATAATGAAGTTTGGGAACTTCCTTTTTATAGGGTTTTTACAAAGGAAAATGCAACTTCTTTTCTTAGGAAAAGTTATTCTCCCTTCTCTCTTCAGGAACTCAGGCCACTAACCCCTCTGAAGGGAAAAAATAGGTTTACATCATTAACGATCATAGGGATGATGAAAATAATGTGTAACAGAGAGCCCCCCAAACTATGAAGTTAGAATAGAGTGATAGCTGAAATACTTTGTCGAGTGTGTGTAAGGAACAAGGAACAGTCGGTCGGAAACCTACCAACAAACAAGGAAATAGAGTACAATAATATATCATCACTTAGGTAGGCATTCCCATACTCAGAATACAAATGAATCAAAGCATAAATGCCAACATGCGAAGATCCATGTCAAGTAAGATAGGTCATGGCCACCAAACATACACTGTGGATCCATGCCAATACGACTCAAATATGAACATAGCCACCAAAAATACATTGTGGATCTATGTGTTAAAGACTCAAATTTGAACATAGCCACCAGATATACATTGTGGATCTTTGCGCCAATACAATCTGAATATACTCCAACACAACATGAATCTGACAGAAAATATCCAGGGTCTTCATATCCACCACTCTATAGTATGAATCTAACCATGCAAATACATGTGCTAGAGTCGAACATGGTAGAAACCTCTTGATTACCGATCAATGATGAGAACCATTAACAAGTGCGAGGGAAATCACCATTAATGTCAATGACTCCCAAGGTAAACTAGTACAATCCAATGAATGTGAATTAATGAGCTGAAGTTGAAAACTCGGCGGAATCTCTCGATCAGGGGTCAATAATGAAAACCCACTGTCGAAATAGAGGAAAACTTCCATTGAGGCATGCAAGTTCCAAGGTACCAATTGGTTTCTAAGTCTAATTCCTGGATAATGAGTTGAATTCGATAGGAAAAGACTCATCACAGGAGTGCCTTAATGTATCCCACATCAATGACATGAAACAGGTAACAAGATTTGATGTAGAACAGAGTAACAAGTGATTCAGGACTGACTCAGGGATGGCCGACGCAATAGAAGGATTAAGGACTATAGAAATGGCCAACACAATAGAAGGCTTTCTGGGTTGAACATCTCTTTGAACATATTGATGACATGATAATTGTCCTGGGAAATACTGACTCAACAACAGGGATCATAGACACATTTGTAATCTTATAAAGAGTATGATCAAGAGATGAGAGGATTTTCCAACCTAGACACAAAGCGAGTGAAAGGGTGTCATGTTCAAAAGTGACTCTCCCACATAATTCAGGTTTAGATACATTTCCTTCCCAATTTTTTCCCCATCATTTATAGCAAGTACCTCTTTATTTTTACGTGAGATTGAGGAGGATAACATATGCTTTTAATGTAAACTCATCCTTCGGACAAGTCCCTCAGAGTATGTTTAACGAACCCTAAGAAGGAGTGGTTCGGTCTCGTGTGGGTCTTTCGATGTTTGTTTAACGAGTCCAAAGATAGAAAACTCGGGGGTTTTTCATGTTTAGAGAGTTTTAAAAACATTTAAAGAAAACTCTCTCAGTTCCTTTTTCATAAAGTAGTATGATGAGACCGAAAAAGAGATAAAATATCGCTCAACAAACGTTTTCTTCAAATAATTTAACGAGCATGAAAAGAACAAGATTGCTCGACAATCTTTTCATGTTTAGAGAATCTAAAAAGAGCTTAAAGGGAACTCCAGGGGGTTCCTTTTTCGTATAACCTTTACGAGTCCAAAAAAGTGATAAAAGTATACTCGGTTACATTCTCATTGATTTATGAGCATGAGAAAGAACAAAGACTAATATCAGTAACTTATTCTCATGTATTTACGAGCATGAGAAAGAAAAAACACTAAGCTCAGGATTGTTTTCATTTTTATGCAAGCTTTAAAACAAAACAAAACTATGCTTGGACATGGTTTCATTTTTACACAAGCTTGAACCAGAGGAAACTATGCTTGAGGTAAGTGGTTTCATTTTTACACAATCTTGATCCAGAGAAAAACTATGCTTATGACTTCCCAACACATAACCCAAGGATGGTTGGTACTTAGCCCCCATCTTAAGAAACTAGTGGCTCCAAATTCAACATGAAGTCTAGAGGATGAAAGAATTCCCCCCCCAAGCTTCATTTCTTCCAATTGCAAAGGATGAGGAAAGGAAGCTTCAAATACTAGATGAAGGACTTGACTCAACAGAGAGGGGGAAGTTGTGTTATATTTTAATGACCTTGACACAGGAGAAGAACTATGCTCGTGACTCTAGGTGTAATCCCCAGACCTCAGTTTCATTTTTTAATGAGCTTGACACAGAAACATGAACTATGCTTGTAACCTTTGTTTCATTTTTTAATGAGGTTCCCACAGAGACGCAAAACTATCCTCATAACTAGTTTCATTTTTTAATGAGCTTGAAATCAGAAAACCATGCTCAAAATCTTCTTGATCACGTCTTTCAAGAGGAAAGTGCTTTGGAAGGACACCATGTCAAGGGAAAAAACTCGGTCATGGCTTCCAAGAGATCTTCATTTGACGGAAGAAACACACTTTGGAAGGAACACATGTTGAGGGTTGCGACAGGAGTAAAGAGATCAGGCTCTAACAACCCTATCGAAGAGATAACTATGTCAACTACTGCATCTAATTCATCAGAAGTTGAATCCATGGGTGAAAATGCCACATAATTAACATGTGGTGGGGGTGATACTATCTACGTATAAGAACCATTTAGGGAGGCAATCCAGCCAGGACCGATGAATGAAAGTTGATCAATAGTCACAATTCTTCCATCGCGATGGAAATATATCACACAAACAAGAGTGGACACAATAGATTTCATGGCATAGACATAATCCCGCCCAAGGATTAAATCGAAATCCAAGGGATATTGGACTACCATGACATCAATAAAGACAATTTTCCCTCCCAAAGCTATAGGAAACTGGGGAAGGGTCCCTAAAGGTTGACTAGTTCTTCTGTTAAAAGATAACAGATTCTGTGTAACTGGCACAAGTGGAGGATAAACCAAAGATTCCCAAGCAATAGAGGACAAAATATTAACAGATGAATCTTTATCTATAAACATTTGAGGAACGTCCCGACCACAAATCTGTACTGTAATCTAGAAAGTGTTATAACCCTAATTTTCACCAGACAAGCTTACCTAGAATCAGGCCATCTCAGATTCCTTCTTTTCCAAAGCACTGTTGAACAACTCTTCCTAAAAACACTTTTTATAAAGGCCCATGTGCCCTGCTCTATTACTGAACGTGTGTACACGCTAGCTAACCCAAACAACCTGCGTGTACCTACAAAAGAACGAAAAAAGGAAAGTTGTCGATGGAACACACAACTTTGGGTAAGTTAACTAAACCTTCTAGCCATACATGGCCGAGGGTTTGTCCAAATACCTAGCTTCTTCTAGCCTATAAAAGAAGGGTTAGGTGTCCCATTTGGAAGAGGAGAATCATAGTAAAGAAACTATACCCAATTGCATATTCCCTTTGTCCCAACCCTTTAGCCTTCCTTGTGCAAAGAGAAAGATAGAGCAAAGAAGTTGGAGGACAATAGAAGAGGATCCCAGGACTAGGTTCATGGAGAAGCGACTGGCTTCATCATTGTAAGTTGATTTGTTGAAGTTAATAATAAAGAGATACTTTTCCCATCCCACCATATGAGATTTTTATGATTTATTGTATACTTGTTTATTGAAATCTCTAACCCATTAATCTATAGATCAAATGCATGCAGAGTTTGTTGTTTGTTTTATGTGAATACATGTCAACTTTGGGAGGAGAGATACAATAAAAAGATGATCAATTGTAAGGAGGGATCTACATCAAACTCCCATAATAAGGTATGCTCATTTAACTATGTATTTGCTTAAGAATAATGGGGATTAGGTCTAGGATGACAGTAGAAAGTAGAGATCTTTAGGTCTTTTCTGAATGCATAATATAACCCTAAGTTCTTGTTCGTAGAGGGATTTCCCACTCAGAACAAAATTGGATACCATGCTGGGGAGATCTCTAGGGTTCCTAGGGATATTTTTGGGTATTTTTAAGAACTGGTTTCATTTTCCTGTTTTTAAAGTTTCTGCAAAAGTCTGAGCTAATAGAGATTCTAGTCTTCCATACCAGTTATCTTTGTTTCTTTGCTTGACTGTAAATTTTTTTTTCAATACCCACAGAGGTACACACATCCTGTATAAGGTCTACACACATGTACCCGTGCCCTGCATTCCCACAACCTGCATGTCCATGCTAGCTGAGGAAGTGACAATCACGTGTAAGAGTCTAGAAAATTTCTTTTAAAGAGGCAGTCATCCTCTCCCATGTCAGAATTTTTCCTTCTCAGGGGTTTTCTAGAACTCTTTCTAGTCTTTGTTGTTTGCAGTCGATAGCTTAGGTTTCACCTCATATTGGTTTGTTCTATGAAGTTTTCCTTGAGTTGGTTTCTTTTTTCTGTTAAAGTAGGTGTCTGAGTCTTCAAGAGATCCTAGTTCTCAGTATCAGTGGTCTCTACGTGGGCTAGATTGTTTGTCTTTTTACCTAAGAGTTTCAGAGATACATGCGGCTTGTATAAGGCCAACATGCGTGTACATGCTTTTTGATGTTACCCAGCTCGCGTTCACACGCTTTTTGTTGAACTGTCAGCGGTGTGCTGGTGGAGGAAATTTTTTGTTGAAGGTAGGGTAGTCATCCTTTCCTTTTATAAGAGTTATACCTCTCAGGTTTTTGGATCTCTTTCATAGCAGTCAGTGACTTAGGTTTGTTCACAACAATAGCTTTCTTTTTCAGTTAGAAGTTTTCCTTAATTTTTTTTTTAATAGGGTTTTTAGGCAATTGTGAGAGTCTGATTTTAAGTTGTTTGTGTGTGATTTTTAAAGTGATTCTTTGCGAACTGTGCTTAGGCCAGAAGTTTTTCTTGGTTTTGACTTGTTGATATTTTTCCTTTTTGCTTTGTCAACATTCAAATAAAAAAAAATCTTTTATTTTTTTGATTGATTGAAAAGTGTTGTTTTGCATTAGTAACTAGGGAAAATTCTTTTCTTTCATAAGTTCTTGACAGTTTACTTAGATCACAAGTAGCTCGTAGTCGAGTGAAATCCTGCTTTGAGTGTGTTGTTCAAAGATCTTAGGAAAAAAATTTAAAGTTTGAAAAGTTGTTTAAGAGTGAAGTAAAGTAAAAGTTTTTTGTTTCCATCTTTTTATTTATTTTACTTTCGTTTTTCAAACATCACTAGTTTCACTTTCATAACCTTTGAATTAATACAAGCCATAAAAATTAACGCTAAATCTAAAATTCATTAGACTTTTTATGTTTGTAGGGTCAACCAACTAGTTTAGGGTTAGGGCCTTGAATTAGGTTGGAGAGGAAACTCTTCAAGGCCACTAAAATCAAACATTGGAGTCTGAGTTAAGGAGTGTCAAAGTGTAGTATCATGAAAGTTATCGGGGACCCCCCTCTAACACAGGGGATAAACATGAGGTCACATGCGGGAAGGTAGCAGAGATAACCCCTCCAAAGCTAGACCAATCATAGTGGAGAACACATATAGAGGGCTTGTCTTGGGATTCCGTCGATTGCATTTGCCACGAAGCTTAGTGGGTCTCAAATTTGTTCAAGGTCCTCAGTTGTCTTTCATACCACTTTCTTTCAATACCCTTGACAGGTTTCAGGCTTGATACCCTACTCATTGTGGTCTACCCGACTTTTGACTGTACCCGCCTGGTGACTGTTCACGCGCTGGAAACCTAGTTGCCTATATTTTTAGGGACATACATAGGTGACTGCGGGGGTATACCACGGTACCTAGGACAGACATCGGGCCACACGTTGTAGAGTATACCCGGAGGGTGCTTCTGTGTTCGAGTTGCACTTGCACCGGTAAGTTTCTCTAGTGTTGGTTGTTGTAACTGTTCTTACAATTAGTTTAGTGTTTGCTTGTTTTATCTTGTAGGGACTTTTTAGTGTGTGTTGTTTTTTGAACAAGTAGACATCCCTAGAGTGTCTTTGATCTTCTCCCACAGTGGAGGATCACGATCTCTTCCAGTCACAAAGGCTTCTATTCCTATCACCACTTACATTGGAGCCACCCACCGGTTACACTGGAGCCACCCCCACCACCACTAAGGCGAAAACTAGACCAACAAGGGTCTTTTCAAGTGACTGGGTCACAAGAAATTGTGCCTGACCAACATCCAGAGGAATCGACCGTTTTAGACCTTGGAGTGAAATATTTTGGTCTATTTGAAACCTCAACCATTGATATTTCTGCACCCATCATTGTACCAATTCATCCTTACAAGTGCCAGACAGTGTCGCACACAGCAATGGAAACAAATGGTGTTACTCCCTCAGGGAATTCTTCAATTCCTACTATGGTTGTCACCATAGGAGAGTTTCCACCTTCTAATCCACCATCACCAGTCTGAGCCACCATGGTCTCGACTGCCTCTACCTCGCACTGTGGTCTGATCCCTTCTATGGCGATGACCACAACCCCTTTCCCACCAAGTGTGATAGGCCCTTCATTCTCATACAGGATGCCTAGCTCAGGTACAAGTCCTATAATTTCCTACTCCACTTCACAGACTTTAGGTCTAGGGGTAGGGAGCTCTAATGCTGCTCTGCAAGGCCACATGGGGGGCACTTCTTCTCCTTTTACTGCTTTCCCTTATGGGGGAGGTCATATACCTCCTTCGTCCCCTTCACTTGGTGGCACGCACCAGCCATCCGCCGGGCCACTTGCACACCATAGTTTATTTGGATATGGGAGTCAAGGACCACCTTCGCATAATATGCCATTAGGTTCGACACCATGTTTTTTGTTCGGTGCATTTGGTAAAAACGCCTTCTCGTCAGCTACTTTCCTGGCTGGGGGAAAACCCCATTTTAGACAACCTTTTCCTATGCAGGGTACCATTCCTGCACAGGGGTCAAACCCAGGAACTTCTTCCGCATCACGGCCTTAGAATTCTTGGCAGGGATCCGTTTCTTCATCAGGAATGTCGATCTGGGGAAATTCTTTCCATAGTCAATGGAACCCCTAACAAGGTACTATACCTATCCCAATGGGATCGACATGGGGCAACCCTTCCCAAAGTCCTATGAATGTAATGCACACCCATCCATCTACGTCCTATTTTGGGAATCAGCCGATGATGTATCCCCACATGCAGAATCCATACGCTGTCCATGGCCATGGTTTTTACCAGAACCTAGGCCAGCAGCTGAACTTTTCCTGGCAAACTGGTGCCAGTCAAACTCCAGGCTTCTTTTTTCCAGGTTATCACCAACAACCCAAACTACCTTTCCTGGAAACCTTGCATTTGCCAGACTTGACAAGGTTGTTGAATGAACCTATCTATCACGATCCGCATTGTCCTTATATGCCAACGAAGTTTCCTTCGGACATACCAAAGTTCGAAGCCAAGTCTAATGAAGATCCAGACAATCATGTGACTACCTTCCACCTTTGGTGCTCATCTAACTCGTAGAAAGATGACTCCGTACAATTGCGATTGTTTCAACATACTCTCATTGGGAGTGCCGCAAAATGGTACATTGAGCTTGACTGCTCAAGATACTCTTCCTTTGGCAAATTGGCAATGGCCTTCCTAAACCATTTCCAATTACCTATGAGATACGACAATGGCACAAAATTGCTAGCCAATTTCGCACATACAAAAGCAGACCATATCTCTGATCACATCTGAGAATGGAGACGTCAGAGGAGTTTAATTAAGGTACCAATCCCACCAGCATTCCTGCTCGAGTGGTTCCTTAAGTCTTTGGTCCCACAGTTATCCAAAGAAGTCGTGACTTCAAGAGTGTTCTCCGAAGAAGATGCCATCATGAGAGATCAATAGATTGAGCTCATCTATTCTCAGTCCAGTTTATTATACGAGATCTTGCCAGATGTGCCACGCTCAATACTTGATAAAACCAGATAGAGAGTTGTACCACATGCCGATGGTATTGTTGGTTCAACACAAACAAAGCCCGTTGAGCAACTGATGAATCAGTTGTAGTAATTGTCTATATAACACACAATGGCCAACTAAACTACTGTTTTGGCTGCTCCCCCTCCTAAAACGTTGGATATACACACAATGAAATCGACAAATCCAAAGGCCACACAGCAGCCTGAAGGAAATAAAAAACAATGAAAGAAGGGTAAGGGGGATAAGAAACCCACTGATAATGATGGCGGGGACAACATTGAGAAATAGAAGGCGAGGTATCCATGCAACCTGTGCATGGAAGACCACCAGACCCACCTATGTCCCTAGCTTGTAGAGGCCCAAAAGTTTGTGACACAACAACAACCTATTGTATTAACAAATCCATTTCAACATGGGAAATACCTAACCCAAGCCTCTACAAGTGTGGAAGGGGGCAGTCAAGGACCCTCTTCGTCTTTGAACAATCCCGCATCCATGAATGTATATATGATGAAGGGTGATGCTTTCATATCCATTAGAGCACATGACTATAGTAAACCAAGAACTTTTGAGAAGGGAAAAGAAGCCGAACTCCCATCTCTTCCTCTATAGATTGAGAATAATTTGGGTGAAATAGTGACATGCATCCCAAAAGGCGCGTTCAAAAAATCTTCTCACAACCGAAATGCAAGGGCCGCCCAAAACTATTCTGTGGTGGAATATTTGTCTGAAACCCCTTGTGCGATGTCCACTTTGGAGGTCCTCCAAAGCTGCCCTTCCCAGAGGAAAGATTTGTTAACTTCTCTAGGATCTATCGAGACTTGTAACATGGGTACCATCATGCTAGATACAATCGACTTAAAACCTCATCTACCTTACCACGTATCTTTTCAGATAGTAGTGGCTCACCCCACGAAAACTTTTACTCAAAACATTTTTTGCACGGTGGTTGATGAGGGCGCCTCGACATGCGTTATGTCATTGGCATGTTGGAAGGCCATTGGCCAACCTATTTTTTCTCCATCGCCTATTCTTCTCACTGCTTTCGATGGTCATTTGTTCCAACCACATGGTATCATTCCCTCTTTTCCCGTGCAATTGGGAGGGAAGACCGTGTGCATTGAGGTAGAGGTAGTCGATGCATCCCTCAACTATAATATTCTGTTAGGAAGGAGTTGGACTTATGCCATGCAAGAAGTGGTTGCTATAGTTTTCTAGGTCTTGTTGTTTCCACATGAGGACCGGATTGTGACCATTGATCAATTGTCTTTCTCCAGATCTGACCCTTCTTTGGGGGTGTCTGCAGTCCCGATGATTGATAGTCCTCAACTAGGCGTAGTCAACGTAGGGGTTGGTTTGTGCCCATATTTGATGGGTACCTTCAATTACCCGCCCCCTCAAGGCGATGTCAAGTTCATATCCGACCACCATAAGGTTGAGATTTTCCAAGTTTCATCGTTTCGCATGACTTACTTCACCAATCTGTGGATACTTCCTTCCCCATCGACCATGATGAAGGGGACAAGGCATCTGGACATGTCCATGCCCTTATCCGTAGTTGAAGTAACATACTCTTTAGTCCAACAAGCTTCAGCCAACCCAGATCCAACTCCCACACAAGAGTTCGATCCGCTTCTAGAGCCTATTTGGGCTCAAGGTTCTCTCTCTAACACCGATTCGTTAGACTTAGTCTTTCCCTCTGGCGAAGCAGTAATTGAAGCAATGACTTGTCCAGACAAACCCTGGGATGATCTTCATCACACATCTTTCTTTCTCCTACAGTTAAGCATAATCGAGGCCAGAGAATTCACCTTGACTATGAATGGAGATAGGTTTTGTCCTATTAATTCCTTAGCTATGCATGAGGTCTATGCTGAGGATAATATGGAAACCATCACTGAAATCATACTGATCAATATCTCGAGAACCCCTGGCATCATGGAGAATGTTTTCATCAGAGATGACTACTCCCCCAGAGAGATTCAAACCTACACAGATCTATTTAAATAATTCCACGACATTTTTGCCTGGTCTTACGAGGAGATGCCAGGCATCGATCGAAAAATAGTTGAACATGAAATCACAACCTGTCTAGATGCGAAGCCTGTCCAGTAGAAGCTTCATCTAGTTAACCCCAGGAAAGTAGTAGCCATTAAGGTTGAAGTTGAGTAACTACTAAAAGAAAGTTTTATCTATCCTATCCATTTGAACCAATGGGTGTCAAACCCCGTGCCAATCAATACAAAAGAAGGCACAATTCGTGTATGTACAGACTTCCGTGATTTGAACAAGGCCTATCCTAAAGATAATTTTTCCACACCATTCATCGACCAGATAATTGATGAATGTGTGGGTTGCGAGGCCTTCTCTTTCATGGATGGTTTTTGGGGATATAACCAAATACAAATAAAACTCGAATACCACCACAAAACAACATTCATCTATCCATGGGGTACATTCACGTATCGTAAGATGCCTTTTGGTCTCAAAAATACTGGAGCGACCTTTTAGCGGGCCATGTCTTTTGATTTCCATGACCTCAAGCATATAGTCGAGGCCTATTTAGATGATTTAGCATCTTGATCTCGCAAGAGAACGGATCATCCCACACACCTCCAACTTATCTTTGAGCATTGTCACTACTTCCAGATTCACTTGAATCCAAACAAGTGAAACTTTTGCATAACATCAGGTTGTTTTTTAGGTTTCATAGTGTCAACAACATGGATCATGGTCGATCCTCTCAAGGTTGAGGCAATAATTCAGTTGCCCCCCCCACGTACAATCCTTCAACTTCAGAGTCTACAGGGCAAGGCGAATTTTTTAAGACGCTTCATCGCCAACTATGCCGAGATCACCAAGGGATTTATGTGCTTACTGAAGAAAGATGTTCCTTTTTATTGGGACGATGCCACTCAACACTCTTTCATGGCATTGAAACATGCCCTCACCACTGCCCCTCTGCTCTGGCCACCTAACTATAACAAGGGTTTCTTATTATATTTGGCTACAATAGAGTCAACCATTGGCATGGTCTTAGTTCAGGAAGATGACTTGTCCTCAGAATATATAATCCATTACCTGAGTTGAGGCCTCGTAGGACCGAAACTCAATTATTCTCATATCTAAAAACTTGCGTTGGTAGTAGTCCATGTTGTTCAACGGTTTCGTCATTATGTTTTATTTCTCAAGACCACCGTCATTGTTGTAGTGAATCCATTCCAGTATATGCTGATACAACGGGTAATAGGTGGAAAGATCAGTAGATGGATAGTCATCCTCTAGGAGTTTGACATAGATTTTGTTTCAGCGAAATCCAAAAAGTCACTGGTCTTTAGAGAACTTATTTCAGAACTTCCGGTTGAGTCAGGTGATGTCATGCCCGAAGAATCGCCTATCAGAGGAGATATATTTTTGATCACATCTTCAGATCCCTGGTACGGAGATATACTTATCTATCTCCAGACTTTGAAGTGCCCCACCTCTGCTTCTCATGATGAGCATCGCCATATACACCATCAGGCTAAGAATTATCTTATACTCGATGATACATTGTATCAGAGAGGTGTAGACTGCATCCTATGCTGATGTCTCACTCATGAAGAAGCAGTTATCGTGCTTAACGATTACCATATCGAAGCTTGTGGCGATCATTTGTTTGGGTTGGAAACAACCCAAAAGATTCTATGAGTAGGTTACCTTTGGCCGACACTAATCAAATATTGTATCGAATCGGTCAAGAAGTGTCACCCATGCCAGATATTCTCTTGGAAGATGAGGGCACATTCTGCTCCTATGTTTCCTGTCATCATAGTTGGTCCCTTCATCAAGTGGGGAATTGATTACACTACCTGCAACCCCCCTTCAACAACAGGGCACCATTACATCATCATAGTTGTAGACTACTTCACATAGTGGGTCGAAGCTATGCCAATGTTTAAAGATGATGGGGAGACTATAGCTCTCTTTTTATTCAACCAGATAATAGCAAGGTTCGACATCCTAAGGGAGATTGTCACTAACTATGGCAGTCACTTTCAGAACCAGATGATGAACAAGTTAACATCAAAGCTTGGGTTACGGAAAGAACATTCATCACCCTACTACCCCCAAGAAAATGGTCAGGTCGAAGCTGTAAATAAATATCTCAAGACCATCCTATAACAAACGATCAACTTAGCCAAGTCAAATTGGCATTTGATGTTATACTCGGTGTTATGGGCTTACCGAACCTCTATTAAGATTGCAACTGGTTTCTCACCTTTTCAACTTGTTTACAGGATGGAAGCATTTTTTCCTATCGAATGTCAGATCCCGTCCCTAAAGTTGGCAGTATAATTATTGCCAGACACTTCTCCACTTGAGGAGCGGTTATTATACATGGAGCAGCTCAATGAGAAGTGTTGTGATGCGGCCTTGGCCAACGAGGATCAAAAACAAAAATTCAAGTGTTAGTATGATAGGTTTGTTCGTCCTCGGATTTTCATTGAAGGCGACCTTGTCCTAGTATATGACCAAGATAAGGACCCCCTGGGCATAGGAAAATTCAAATCCATGTGGTTCAGACCTTTCATCATAAAGGAGGTTCTAAAAAAAGATGCTTATCATTTGGTTGATTTTGAAGGGAATGATTTGGCAGAGCCTAGAAATGGAATCTACCTCAAGAAGTATTACTTATAGGCAGGCCACCATGAGTAACTTTTTGTAACATATGTATAGTCTTTGTACTATTACTTTCTAGCTTTTTTAGTGTTATGGACATGTCATTTTGATGTATCTTTCATCACTATGGAAGATGTCAAGTGAACCCGAGGTGTTCATTGGGTATGCAGACAGTGCTAGCCAACACACTTGGAGGCTTGCCTCTGCAGCTTGGGTAATTTTTACACCTCGAGGCCAGTTATTATCTTCCAGAGGTATATACTTAGGTGACACCACAAACAATGTCACCGAGTACAGTGTAGTTATTGAGTTTCTTCGTGATTCTCTTTCATTTGGTATCTCTCATCTCCGAGTATATCTCGATGCTCAGCTGGTTATGTCTTAGTTAAATAGAGTTTATTGTGCTCATGATCCGACTTTACATCGACGATTACTTAGGGTACATCTCTTAGAATGAATCTTTGATTATATTACATATTTTCATGTTCCTAGGAGATTAAATCAAATTACAGATACTCTAGCTAATCAAATTTTAGATTGGCATCTTTCACACATATGAAAAGACATACACATAAACATGTAAATACATTTTTTGCAAAAATGATCCATAAGACACAAAAAGACATAAAATCCATATATAACATCATAGTCCCCAGAGTACATAGATGGACGTAAGCGCCTCAAAAATATGACCAATAACGAGTCACGGGGCTTATACCCTCAAAAAATATATACAAGTAGTGCTCTCGACACACAAAAAGCCTAACTAAAGTCAGGGTCTGTGGGCCCTGTTGTACTGATCTACAACGTTGGCTAAACACTGAAACAATCAGACCCACGTTCGTGGTGCCCCAACTACATGAGGCTGCATCGATGGTGATAGGTCCTCAATCTCTGCCATAGGGACCGTGTGAGTGAGCGCAGTAAAGTTCCGCTCGAATCGTCTCAACACCCTCTCAGCCTCCCCAGCTAGAAGATCTCCTGCTACTGCTGGTCCCCCGGTGACGGCAGGTGCGACCCCTGGTCGAGGACGACACCTGTTCTTGGCATAGTCCGCAGGTCGCACTAGTCCCACATCTGCATGCAACAAACACATATCCGTCAAATACTCTGGCACAAAAAAAATGATATATAACAAAAACAACATAAAGATTACATATGTTTCACAAATAAAAAAAAACAAAAAAAAAAAAAAACAATGAAGTAAACTTACCCATGTCTCCTCGCTCTTCACCAGGAGGTACTGGTATCTCAGGGTTTCTCGAGAAATTAATCCTGGCATAGGGGTAATCCTATATAACCGGGAACTGTCGTGACAACCACATGAAGAAGTCATCGTTGAAGGACTCATTGGTCCTTCTTCCACCCTATCGTGGTAGTAACACTGCCCATCTACACATAGCAGGAAGAGAGGCCTGATGTCCTCGTACCACTACTCGAGGACTAAATCTAGGAACTCTGTCAAAGAAGAAAGAGAATAGAATGGTCCCAAACCTGAAGTTCCTCTGCGTCCACAATCACCAATCTATCAACTACCTCTTCATACACTCTAACAATGTGGTGCTCCAATCAAATATTTGTGCATTTAAGCACTGGACTGCAAGTTCATCTGTGCCTAGGACGCCTAATGTAGAGTCGCAGAACTAGTGATTTGCCCAATAAGAAACACTATCGCTTGTAGTGATAAGTCAGTAATCTTGCTTATGGGCACCTGTGAGCTCGAGCGGTCTATGTCAGCCGCACAATAAAGACCTATCAATTCTGTGATGTTATGCAACCCTGAAGGAAAAGTCTAGAAGTTGATTGGTTCCCCTCTCCTGGAGAGGCCAGTCAAAAAATATATGTCCTCGATCATGGGCACCAGTGACTACCCCTCTAACATGAATGCCTCTGCATCAGGATGAAAATAGTCAAACAAGGCATTCAGTAGCCTAGGTTGTGCCCACATAAAATGACATAAGAAGAACTTGAGAAACCCACATTGCATCAAGGCAACCACAGCATTGGGGTCTTCCTCGACCAACTCACTTACCTCCTCATGCTCTCTTTCTCTCTTGTGGACATACATCCTACAAAACATCAGGGTTCAGGAGGGTTAATCCTTTCTTTTAAGATTTTTTTCATTCAATAAGGGGGTCCACGCAGGTTGTAATGCTGACAGTCGCATGTACATGCATTCAGAGTTTACTATGCCTAAATGTACACACAACCTGTCCTGAGATAGCCCGCGTGGACCTAGGGTTGACCTTTTAAAGGTCGATGCCCCCCTAAAAAATGAAACCCAATGCAAAAGTAAAGACTTAAAATGCAAGATAAGAGATTTTGTACTTACTTGGTCCAGACAGATGGTCGTTTCGTCCACTGTAGCTCTGGGAATCACCAATTTTGTCAAAGGGGGTGTTTTGGCTCCAGAGTCAATTTCCAAATCAATAATGGTGATAATGAGCTGTCAGCTTCTATTTATAGACTTTTTGTCCTCTTTTTGTCACTTTTTTGACCCCCCTTATCATGTTTTTCAAACCAAAGACTATTTAGAATGATTTGGGAGTTGCATTGGGGGGGTATGATCGGGTAGCGGGACAATTTTTTGGAGTTTTGGGTAACTTTCGACGGTCCATGGAAAAATCTCAGATGATCAACTTGAGCATATACGTTAGGTTTATACCCTGATTTTTGTATCTCGTTGTCTTTATCCCTTTTCCATAGGATCGATCCCATCAGGTTGAGACACAGAACCATCGTTGTTTCTTTAGAAGTGTCACAATTTTGTGGTAGAGCTTACCGGAACATGGATTCCCTAGGTAGATCTTGGTTGCATTATGGTGTCCATGATGACTCTAATCACTGTAGGCTCAGGAGTCCTTGTCGTTTTTTGTTGATTACGAGTTTGATCCTCATTTGCATGATTCTTTTTCACTCTTGACCTCACCCTCAAGACTCCCAACAGATATAACAGGTCTTCTTTTAAGCCTTTTTCAGACCCTCTAAACATGAAAATATTGTCGAGCGATCTTGTGGCCTTTCACACTCGTTAAACTGAAATTTGAAGTCACGTCTATCCAGCGGTAGTTTACCCCTTTTTCGGTCCAGACGGTCAACTGTACAAACAATGGTCTACTCTATGGAACTCCAGTTCTCTAGAAGAGTACTCTCAGGTATCATTTTAACCCTTTTTTGGGCCCGAGGGACTAAATTTACGAAAAAGGAACCCCCACAGAGTCCATAGTTAAGCTCTTTTCAGACTCCCTAAAATTGAAAAGATCGTCGAGTGACCTTATTCTCTCACACTCGTTAAACTGGTCCAGAAGAACATTCTTGACGGAGTCCATAGTTAATCTTTTTTCAGACTCCTTAAAAATGAAAAAATGGTTGAGTGATCTTGTCTTTATCACACTCGTTAAAATGGTTTTGAATAGACATCTTGTCGGTGTTGGTTTACCCCTTTTTCAAACCGGCTAGACTACCTTCGAAAAAGGTACCCCAATGGAGTCTCCTTTTA